>SJYC01045304.1:0-26993 GCA_006408675.1 Madoqua kirkii | reverse complement strand
TCCCTTGGACTGCAAGGAGATCCAACCAGTCCATTCTAAAGGAGATCAGCCCTGGGATTTCTTTGGAAGGAATGATGCTAAAGCTGAAACTTCAGTACTTTGGCCACCTCGTGCAAAGAGTTGACTCATTGGAAAAGACTCTGATGCTGGGAGGGATTGGGGGCAGGAGGAGAAGGGGACGACAGAGGATTAGATGTCTGCATGGCATCACTGACTTGATGGACGTGAGTCTGGGAGTTGGTGATGGACAGGGAGGCCTGGAGTGCTGCGATTCATGAGGTCGCAAAGAGTCGGACACGACTGAGCGACTGAACTGAACTGAAGGTGATTATCTGTGTGCTAAGTTGCTTCAGTTGTGTCTGATTCTTTGCGACCCTATGGATGGCCACATAACTTCCTCATCCACACCAAAGTTCACAGCCTTGGCCCTTGTAACCTCTGCATGGAACATATTTCCTCCAGATCTCCACTTGGCTAATATTTATCATTTAGACTTCAAGTATCATCAGAGAGGCCTTCACAAACCACCTGTAAGAGCTCTTACTCCATCACTCACTCTCTGCACACTTCTGTGCTTTTATTTCTTTCACAGCACTTATCATTATCAGGTTGACTTATTTGTTATGCCCCCACCTAGAATGTCAACTCTTTGAAGCAGAGAGCCTAGCAATCCTGCCCATCACTGTATCCCCAGTACTCCCCTTGCCCTTCCCCTGTCATTCCAGTAGAGTGGCCGATATAAAATGGCTTTCATCAAATATTCAAGGAAGGAAAAGAGGAATACAGGGAGGAAGAAAGAAGTGAGTAACGAATATATAAATGCAAAGGGGATAGTGACGTTTTCAAGAGTGATTTTTCCTAAGAAAAACAGCTAAGGAAGAAGGAAGCTAAGAATTGAAGTTTAAGGGCGAAGGGAGCATTGATGAGTGCTCAGTGTATTCACCAGGAAGCTGCTGAGTGCTCAGTGTATTCACCAGCCAGTGGCACAGGACGGTTTGACTGCTCTCCAACAAAGAGATATCTGAAATGTGCCTGACACACTTCAACCACCTTTGTGGTTGATAAACTTTGTGATGGCATTTCAGAATGAAATTTTGTTTTTGCCTTGCTGAGTTACCAGCCTCCTTTCCTGTCTACAGGCTAAGTTACAACAACTGGAAGCCGCCTGTGCAGACCAAGAGAAGGAGCTGGCCAAGGTAACCACAAACTTCAATGTTACTTTTCCCAAAGGAAAGGAAATGTGATTCTTGGTCCAACAATCTAACACATTCTTCAAATGACTGAGTTATAATAACGTTCTTCTTCCAAAACTACATGGGATCAGGAGGATAAGAAGGAAAGGAGGATGAATACAGTATTCTAGGTTACCTACTATTTAACATTTCTACAGGATATATTCCATAAAGTCTATTTTCCACAAATTAGTATCTATTCTTCTCCCAACTGTCCCCAAATAATCCCCATGGGACTATAAAGTATATCCTCAGAAAATGAGTTTATATGTACAAAAGACATATTTAGAAAAAATAGAAGCCTACATTTAGGGTCTTGTACACAGGAGGAAACAAGTATACTATTGTTCTTATATAAATTCCCTGAGAAAATTTAAGACTAACAAATTTTGCTTCCCAGGTAATAGAAGACTATGCATTTGTGGCCCAGCTCTGTGAAGATCAAGCTCTCTGCATAAAGGTACAGCCTCTCAGTAAAGAGATAGCAAAGGGTTTGTTCAGTGAAATGGAAATAGGTTTTTCAGAGAAGACCATCTGGAATAATTTTAACTCTTCAAGGTGTCACTCCAAAGGGACTTTACAGTCTTTGACACTCCACCACCAATATCATTCTTTTACTTCCCTGGTCTCCCAGCCCCTAGTGCCTTTAACTTAATGATGAGCACTTTTCCTATTTATAATCCCAATTATTCCCAGGGGCCTGTCCAATGATGCAATGTAGTGAGAGATCAGTAGTGGTGGAGTGAAGGCTAGGAAGGAGGAAAAGTGGAAGTGGGAATATCAAACATTTATGTTATAATGTAATAATGTGTGTTTATTATGATTAGGAAAAGCACAGGGCTTTAATTAGTACTGTGCTTTCCTTTATTTCTCTTTGAAGACGTACCAGGACACTTTGAAGAAAATAGAAGAAGAACTAGAAACTCGGTTCCTTGAGAGAGAAGTGTGAGCTTTGGCAAACAAAGGAACATCCTGGTTTTAGTGGTAACTCCATCTCAGCCTGGGTCAGAGCAAACATCTCTCTGACTAATTCCAATTTGGAATTGCATGAGCCCTGACACCACATATCTTCCCCTCCATAGTGATCAGGTCAACTCCACCTACACTACACCAACTTTATTTTTTTTAAGGCAAGATAAATGAATTCATATACTGCCATTGTATAAATACACAATTTTTTTAAACAGCACCATTTTCAAGTGTATACACAATATGATTATAATAAACCAAACTTAAAATGCAGGTCCTTTCCCCAGCTTTCTTAAAAGACTCTAGAAATGCATTTCCCTTCCTAACTTTATCATATTACCAATTTTGGGGGTTTATATTAAGGCCAGGAGCATGTGCCTTAAAAAAGACTAGTGGTCATGCACCTTGATAAGTAGAGCATGCCTTATATTTCACAGAAAAGGCCTTATAGTAATAGCATCCTCACTTATCCAAACATACAGAAATCAAACCATATGGGATAGGCATGACACTAACCTTCAGACACCTGCTAAGGCTATATTATGAAACTCAAACTGTATACTATTATACTATATTAAACATAAATAAAAGAAAAGCCCTCCCCCCCAAAAAAGACTCCTTAAGTATGGATGTGAGAGTTGGACTGTGAAGAAGGCTGAGCACCGAAGAACTGATGCTTTTGAACTGTGGTGTTGGAGAAGACTCTTGAGAGTCCCTTGGACTGCAAGGAAATCCAACCAGTCCATTCTGAAGGAGATCAACCCTGGGATTTCTTTGGAAGGAATGATGCTAAAGCTGAAACTCCAGTACTTTGGCCACCTCATGCGAAGACTTGACTCATTGGAAAAGACTCTGATGCTGGGAGGGATTGGGGGCAGGAGGAGAAGGGGACGACCGAGGATGAGATGGCTGGATGGCATCACTGACTCGATGGACGTGAGTCTGAGTGAACTCTGGGAGATGGTGATGAACAGGGAAGCCTGGCGTGCTGCGATTCATGAGGTCGCAAAGCATCAGACACGACTGAGTGACTGAACTGAACTGAACTGAAGTTTGTCAGAAGAGTTCGTTCAACTCTTTTGTGGTGGTTGTTTAGTCATTAAGTTCTGTCCGACTCTTTTGAGATTCTATAGACTGTAGCCCTCCAAGTTCCTCTGTTCATGGGATTTCCCAGGCAAGAATACTGAAGTGGATTTCCATTTCATCCTCCAGGGAATCTTTCTAGCCCAGGGACTGAACCTATGTCTCCTGAATTGGCAGGCAGATTCTTAACCACTGAACTACCTGGGAGACACTTAAATTCTTTAATTTAAATCAAAAACTTCACTTCAATTTCTTGACCCTCTTTAGAAGTTAAATCTTAATTCAATCAAGAAGTATCTCTATTAAATATTTTGGAATCTTAGGATGAAGAGAAAGAGACCCAAACTGCATAAAGCCCTAACTAAGCAGCCACAAATGGTGGCCTGGTGTCCAAGGCACCGGGACCTGGAGGCTTTCACCCTTAAAGGACACCTTCAAGTCTCCCAAAATCCTTCCTGAATACTTGGTATGGCTTGACTGCTGTTTCTAAACCAAGACTATTCAACAAAAATTTATATGCTCTCTATTACGTATCCACTAAGCCATTTACTGAGTACTTGAAAAACAGGTAATATGACTGAGGAAATTATTTTTTAATTAATTTAAATAGCTGCATGTAGCAAATGGCTACAATAGTGGACAACATAGCATTAGAATATAAAACTATTTTTAAATAACCACCACATAGTATGAATCTCCGTGTGCACTTTATCCAATCTCTATCTTGGTTCTTTTACCCCTAGGTCAAAAGTTATGTGCATGAACTCCACAAGCAAAGAGTATAACAGCCAAAATAACAAGGTCAGTACCCATTCCATCTTCAGCTTCTTTAGCATCATTACTTTTCAAAGGAGTTTCCAAAATTACTATAAACCACCTAGCATCTATCAATCTTCCCATATGCATTTTCCAAGAACAGTACTAGATGTAATTTCAAAGCATTTCAACCTTAAACCAACTGTTTCCCCACCCCCCGTCCCGCTGCTGCTGCTGCTGCTGCTGCTAAGTCGCTTCAGTCGTGTCTGACTCTGTGCGACCCCATAGACGGCAGCCCACCAGGCTCCCCCATCCATGGGATTTTCCAAGGTTTCCCTCCTACAGCCGTGCAAGTGATGTGTTCTCAAAGATACCAGTCCAAGAGCAGAGAGAGTTTAGAATGGAATCAAGAAGGAACAGTAGCTGAGGGTGCACTCTGTGTATAAAAGGCCAATTTATACACCACTGCTCTGCACCAATCACAGCACTCTTTCCTGATGACCCCAGCATGGTCCTGAATGCATCTATCACCATGTAACCAGAGCTGGCCTATGAGTTAAAACATAGGAAGCAATTGTTGGTGATACAGCTCCCATGTTTGTACGTCTTTAACATCATGATGTTACCAGCACATATGCAAAGGTCTGAAGGAAACCGACGTGGACACAGAGCACCAGACCTCTGGGCCTGCTTGGCGTCTTATGGCAGCAAGCACATAGATAAACTTACTGGACTTGAGTTGTAATTTATATTTCCTTTAGAACCAAGGCTGACATTCATCAGGAATTTTATATTGTTGAGATATACAGTCTTTATAACCATAGAAAGGAGAAGCCATCTCTTCTTTAAAAGCACATACCAACAAGTGACTATTATCCTTGAAGTCCTCCAAATGTCTGAATATTAGACTGTATGACTGTAGTTCTCACTGTTCTAAACAGGTTATTCTGGTCTCAAGTTTATGCATTCCATTCAGCAAGCAAAACTCCTGAAATAAATGAAGTCTGCCTCTCTAGAACCAAGCTTGGCATACTCCCCAGTGTGTCCCATCATCTAATCCCAGTGGCTCATTAATTATTCCTTGTGGCCACCTATCAGAGAAACAACAGGGTGTATTCATCAAGATTATGAGAGTACCATGAGATGGTTCAATTACCTACAAGGTTTGAGCAATCCCTGTGGAGAGGCTACCTGAACAGGTGACCAGCTAGCATGCCACTTCATCTCATTCAAGCTATAGAATCAAATTTGTAACCCAGAAAGCTACTTTCTAATTCCAATTCTGCAAGCCTCATTTCCACAGTTTTAAAATGTGATCATAATTTCTCTTTCTTTTTATATCACAAGGAAGTTAAAAGGAAAATAACTGAGAAAACATTTGGAAGAGAAATGTCATAGAAATCCAGAGTATATCCTCATCTTTACATTTTTTATAGCTTTCAAGTTTCATCTCTAGAATAAGTTTGTGTGGTTTGTATAGCCTACAAACTTCTCGAAGGGTCACTGGATAATCCAAAGCTAAGGGTATAGTTGAGAGAGCCCAGAAAGAAGACTCAGAGGACCTGGGATCCAGGCCTGGTCCTGCCACTTACTAGCTGTATGATCTTCCCTTTCTATGTCTTCTTTCTTTCCTATCAGAATATTAAAAGGTGACGCAGTTACATATATAGGCATGAGGTAAGGTGAGATGAAGTCGCTCAGTCATGTCTGACTCTTTGCGACACCGTGGACTGTAACCTACTAGGCTTCTCTGTCCATGGGATTCTCCAGGCAAGAATACTGGAGTGGATTGCCATTTCCTTCTCCAGGGGATCTTCCTGACCCTGAGACTGAACCCGGGTCTCCCACATCGAAGGCAGGTGCTTTAACCTCTGAGCCACCAGGGAAGCCCTATATATGCTTTATGTATATATATATTTATATGGGTTTCCCAGGTGGCTCAGTGGTAAAGAATCCGCCTGCCAATGCAGGAGACAGGAATTCAATCCCTAGGTCGGGAAGATTCCCTGGAGAAGGAAATGGCAACCCACTCCTGTATCCTTCCCTGAAAAATCCCATGGAGAGAGAGACTGGTGGGCTGTAGTCCATGGGGTCGCAAACAGTTTGACATGACAGAAGGACTGAGCGTACATACACACATCCATATATACACACGTATATTTGGCTTCAAAAATTTCATCTCCTTATGTGTATGAAAAAAAATCTGTAAAATTTTATCTACAATAATATTTAATTGACAGCTCAATGAATATTATTTGGCAGTGATAATAGCCTCCAGGTATTGTTTAATCACTGTCCTTTCTTCTCCTAGGATAACTCTTTCCAAAAGAAGAAAGCAGGGTTCTGTAAAAGGTAAGTAAATCTCATTGAGTAACCTTCCCAGAAAACTAAAGAGTTCTACTTAGCTATCTGGCAGAGAACAAAGTCTAGCCACACAACCACACACACACACAGAGTCAAGTCAACAACGACTGCATTTCTCAATGTTATGACTTCCTTGTCTGAAGGTGATTACCAATCTCAACTTTCCAGTATTAGAAGCCAGTGACCTAGCAGTCATTAGAAACAGGAATCTCATTACCTAGAAGAGATGTGGTAAGTCTCTTCTTACTCCTTTTTCCCTTTAACACTTTCAACTAGTTTGATGTTTCTGGTTTTCCAGTAACATCAGTAGATTAGAAATGGGGAGATCCTTCTGTGGTTCATAAGCATGATGACTGGGTCTTTACTGCATGAGATGTGCCTCCCTCAAACTTTGCTACATCAGCATACTACCTTTTAATGTAAAAAACAAAAATAGGGAGAGAATTTCTAAATGCAAGGATACCACTGCCTAACAACAGATAAAAGGGAGAGAAAATGATTGTGAAAAAGAGATAGCAACTAACTGTATCCAGCACACAATAACTGCTCAAATATCTTGTTAATACAAATAAGAACTCAAAATTCAAACAACTGAGTGGATATTAGCCCTTAGGAAATCACCATCATTGCAAAGTAAAATTAGTATTGAAGCCCCTTCATTTTTAACAAAAGGTCAAATTGTGTTCAATATGTTTAAGAAGGCATAGAGAAAGATAAATTTAAAGTGGTATGACATGTGATTTAGAAAGAGTTCCATCAAAATGGTTAACATAAAATTATTGGTGCTTATCCAGCTCCAACTGTTTGGAAAATTTGCTTAAGAGGGATACTCCTTCATACCAGATAAGTGAAGTATTACATATTCCAATATCCCTAAATGCATGTTCCCAGAACATCCAGAAGAATCTTCCCTAGAACTCCTAGGCCACCTTCACCAATAATTCAGAAACCAGTGCCCAGCATGGAATTGCCCATGTGAACTAGGATAAAAATTGTCTGCTTTAAAGAGTTAGTAGCCTAAAGAAAAGTTAGTAGCCTAAAGTCCAGCAAATCTACCTTATCACATCAAACTTCAAAGTCTTTCCTCTTGTCCTGATCCACATCCTTGGGACACTGATATATGTGTGCTGATAAGAAAGCAAGGTTGTTCCTGAGATTGTCCCTAGGCATGTCCTTCCAGAGATGTCATCCCAGACCCTTCTCATGAATAGGGTATCCAACATCAAGGAGAGTGGTGGGAAGAGGATTGTAAACAGCTTTTGATTCTCATTTTGACCAAGATCCTGTACTAGAATGGATCTTGTCACCAAGATTAACGCTACAGGAAAATTTCAGAAAACTGGAGGGGGAGGGCTGTTCTGACTGGTGAGTGGAGTTGAACAGTGAATTTGTCCTGGGGCAGAATGTAGCCTGCCACACCTTGATGAGAGGAATATAGCAAAGGAAACGGGAGGTTTGCTCATGCCAATCATATTAAAACCACAAATGCAAAACAATTAATCAGTTAAAAAAGAAATCAAGACTACCATAAGGAAATTTACAGCAAGAAAATACTAAGATCATGGATAGCAGGCCTTAATATCATAAATATATCAATGGTCTCCAAATAATGAATAAAATCAATTCAATTCCAATCAAACTCCCCCCAAGATTTTTCATGAAATTGAATAAAATGATAATAAAATATAGCATATATGGGAGAGTAAAGGGTCAAATAATGACCTGGGCAATTTTAAAGGAGAGTTAAGGAGAAAATGTCCTTTGAGATATCAAGACTTACTAGGAAGCTACAGTAATTATGATGGTATGATGTTATCACAGGTATAGAAAAGTCAACCAATGGAATAGAACAAAGAGCTCAGAAACAGTGTACGTACAGAAACTTGATATATGGCAGTGATTATATGTCAGAGGGGAAAGAAAGGATTGATTGTTCAATAAATATGGTGAGGGGAAAATGGTTATCTAAATGAGAAAAAATAAGGTTGAATCACTACTATACAGTATAACAAAAATCAAACCCAGATAATTAAAGATGTAAATACCAAATTTTAAAAGCTTATAAAAAGCACTATTAGTCATCTATTGCTACATAACAAATTGCCCCCAAATTCAGTGACTGCAAACAGCAAACATTCTATCAACTCACATTTTCGGTGCGTCAGAAATCTGTGAGCTACTCAGCTGGGTGGTTCTAGTTCAGGGTCTGTTATGAGGATGCAGTTAAGATGTTGGCTGAAATTACAGTCATTAGAAGGCTTGGCTGAGGCCAGAGGATCTACTTCCAAAGGAGCTTACTCACACAGCTGGTTATTGGCAGGAGGTCTCAGTTCCTCATAACAAGGACCTCTCCAGCAGGCTGCCTGTGTGTCCTCACAAACTCACAGCTGGCTTCCTCCTGAAAGTAAGGAGGAAGCCTCAGTGCTTTTAGTACATAGCCTAGGAAATCACAGACTGTCACTTCCATGACATGCTGTTCTTTAGAAGCAAGTCATTCAAGTCTATTCCATACTCTGATGGAAAGGAAGTTCTCAAAAGGAGGAATAACAGAGAATTTGTGGACATATTGTTAAACTACCATAAAGATTTAATAGAAAATATATCTTTTAGGCCAAGGGGTAGAGAATGACTTTTCAAACCAGACCCAAAGAGCATTCATTCTAATTAAAGGAAAGGTTGATAAGTTAGACTTTATTAAAGATAAATTTTGAAATAAACAACTTTTGTTCTTCAACATCTTAGAGTAGGTGAAAGTTATAAGCTAGAGGGAAAATATCAAAATATACACAATGGCAAATGACTGATATCAAAAATATACAAAGTTTTCCTACAAATTAATTTAAAAAAAGGCCCAAACAGCATAATAGATAAATGGGCAAGAGGAATCACTTAAGACCATAAACATATGGACAAAAGACCATAAACATATGGACAAATGTCCAGCTCCATCATTCATCATGGAAATGCAAGCTAAGGCCAGTGATATATTACATCATACACATTTGACTGGCAAAAGCTTTAAAATCTGACAATACCAGATGTTGAAGAGGCTGTGGAGCTGCAGAAACACACCCTGCTAATAGAGCATAAATTGGAGCAAAAACAATTTTCCAAAATAAAAACAAACAAAACAAGATACCTTTAAATAGTGATAATGCTGAAAGACAATTAAACATGGTGATGGGAGAGTAGCTGGAAGACATATGGGAAGAGGTTGCCTTTAAAAGGGGTCGTTAGGAGTAGAGACATTTGAATATCAAAGAATCAGACATGCATTTAGGTATGACTGTTTTGTTCTAGGTTTTCTAACTTCTAGTTAACAGTTTCTCGGCTTTCTCTTTCCAGGATTTTACAATATTTCTTTTTCACCACCCTGTTTTTCATCAGACTGCTGGGCTACTTGTTGTTCCATTTAAGTTTTATAAATCCAGATCTCTTTGTCAACATATTGCCCAAGATACTGAGCAGGAACGTCTTGTGGAAGCTAAGATGTTTCCTCTTTCCATGTCTCACACTTGAGACAGAGGACATGCTACCCCACTGATCACAAGAAATATCCTTGAGCAAAGGAAGACAAGTAGCATCCGAGCCATAGACTAGGAGACGCAGAACTTGTGGAGGGAATAGGTTTTCTTCAGTTTTTCCCTTGAGGTTTGTCTACTTCATTACCATCCCACCTTGCACTGTCTTTCCAAGATTAACCTTGTCCAGTAAAGAGCTCTGTCAATGGATTCCTGTGGCTATGTGGATAAGCGAAATAGAACCAGAGAGTAAAGAGAGCAGACAATTCTTAGAATATATCAGAGATGCTGAACAAAATTAGAGTTGATCACTTCTTGTGGTGAATCTTAAAAATTTAAGACACTGGATCCCTGCAAAGTAGAAGATTGTTCATTACTTATATTAGAACTCTTTGGTTAAAAATTGCCTTAGTTTAGGTTAATGTATAAATCGATAGCACACAAAAAAGTATTGCCTCATGGAACTAAAAATCTGGGACTCCAGACATGGCTGGATCCAGAAGTCTGAAAGCAACGTCAGTGGAGCTTCACCTCTCTCTCTCCTTATTGAGTGGGCATTCTCTATTTAGCAAGAAGAGGGTACCAACAGCCTAAGCCTCATACTATGAGAGTTGCATCCTTAGCAGAATGAAACCATCTTTTCTAATAGCTCCAGCAGAAAAGTCCAGATAAACTAACTTAGTTGGGATCAATTGTCTACCCCTGTCACACAATCAGTGTAGCCAAATGGATGGGAATACTCTGATTAGTCAAGCACGAATCCATGAACCATGTGTCTACCCTCTTGAAAGAAACAAGGTAAGCAAAGGGACAAGAAAGAGATAAGGAATCAGCCCCATGTAAGCTATATGGAATGTGTTTCCCAAAGGAAAGGGGGCACTGAATTTCAGAGAAGGGGAAAAGGATACTGGAGGCAAAAGTGGATGTTGATGTAATCACTAATTTTAGCCTTACACATAAACATACAATTTTGGCAATTAAACTCAAAGCTGTAGCTCACTTCATGTGTCTTCCTAACAGTAAAAACTATAGCTTTTCAAGATCATAATTTGAGATAAACTGTTGCAAACAGCTCCATATAAATATGTGAAAACCCAGATCTCCGAAGCTGAAGTAAGCAAGGATGTTATAAGGTAAATAGCGCATGGCATATTAACAGCTTCACAAACTTGGGATGGTCAAGTCGTGCTCAGTAGCTTCAGTCGTGTCTGACTCTTTGCAACCCTATGGACTGTAGCCCACCAGACTTCTCTGTCCATGGGATTTTTCCAGGCAAGAATACTGGAGTGGGTTGCCATTCCAGTATTGGGAGTGATCTTCCTCCAGGGGATCTTCCCAACCCTGGAATCAAACTCCTGTCTCCTGTATTGCAGGCAGATTCTTTACCACGGAGCCACCATTTTCAATTAATTGCTGAATCACGTACGTGCCTTATTGACAGGATATACTCAAGCTTCCTCTTGAACTTCCCCACCCTCCTAAATGATAGGAGCCTTGACAGCTCTGAAGTCCAAGAGCACAAAGGGGTCATTGACTTCCACACCAGCAGGGTATGAACTTTTAACTCTTTGGTTCACTGTCATTGCTTCTTGAGGCCACACGATGTCACTGTTGGAAATGTGTCCTACACAGGTTGAATAAGTAATTAATCATCTCAATGGAGACACATCTGATAGTAGGAAAGGACACTCTTAAGAATTATGCCAGGACAAGAGAAATCAGACAAGACTGTCTCAGCAAACCAGGATGTATAGGTATGCGCTTAGTCTCTCAGTCATGCCCAGCTCTTGTAACCTGCCAGATTCCTCTGTCCATGGGATTGTCCAGGCAAGAATACTGGAGTGGGTTGCCATTTCCTTCTCCAGGGGATCTTCCTGACCCAGGAACTGAAACCAGGTCTCCTGCATTGCAGGCAGATTCTTTATCAACTAAGCTACAAGGGAAGCCTAGGGCGTATGGTTATATATATATATATATAAAATCTTGTTGACATGGTATATTTTGCTAACGCAGTTACATCTCATCTTTCAGTGTCAAGGGTGACCATGCTTAGGACCTGGTGCCATAGCTCAAGCTGCACCTCTTGTGCCTTTCATACTTTACCTTCCTTGTTCCTTTCAAGTACCCAGACATACTCCCAAGGTTAAGTTCCTAGAGGATTAAGACTGATTCCAGTTTATGCTGCCATCAGCTTTACTTCCACAGGAACCCCGCAGTCTGGGAAGTCAGCCTACTCTTAGGAAATCTCCAAGCACTTTCCAGACTCTTCTGCAACTTCTGCCCCTTGAGAAGAGAAACATTCTACCACAAGCCTTAAGATGTCTCAGCAGACTCAGAGTTTGTCATGGCATTTACTCAGCCCCTTTATAACAGACGTGATGTTCATGATCATGAATTCCATTTATTAAACACTTATTATGTACAAGGCCTCTTCCTAAGTATTTCATGAACATCACTGTATTAAATATAACCTACCTAGTTTACAAAGAGCCAGTTTTGAGAGCAAACAGAACCACCAGAATTTTGAGCTGAAAGAATCAGAATTTGTGCCTGTGTCTGGACCCAAAGTTTGGCCTCTAATACCTCTGTCATTTCTAACAGCAGACATTGACCTTATAGCTGGCCAATGAAAGGCTGAGGCATAGCCCAACATGGTGGGATGTTCACCTACCTGTGAAGTGGAGAATCCCAGCTATGGCTACATTTATGGAAGAATTTTGGAGACTCTCAGACAGATTACAGATTTAGAAAATTGGCAAGGAATTTAGGAATTAGTCATTCCGACTCAGTGAGGCACTTTACCGAAAATCACATAACTAGTTAGTGACAGAATCAGGATAAAACTAGATCTCTTAGCATTTTTCAGTGGCCCTTCTGGGAAACTAGCACTTCCCAACTCTTTACAGTCAGGAAATAATATAATGAAGATGCTGCTGCAATTGTTGTTTAAAATCAAAATCAACTGTACCCTCCTGTTTTCTAAGGTAAAAGCATAATTCTCAGCTCTGGCTAAATTAACTGCCATATTTCTCCCCCTGCTCCTATCAGCGTAAGTGGAAAGAAGAAAAGGTGACATTTGGTATGCATGAACCTTTTTTTAGCAGGGCACATTAATAAACCCTGAGTTATGCAAAGTGTGAATTGTGAGGGAGTGATAAGTGCTAAAACTGAAATGCTTTTCAAAATAATGAAATACATGAATTTTTTGTCACATCTGAGAGAAGAAGAAGCAAGGAGAGAAAGCTGAACAAAATGATGAGACACTGAAATCCAAGCTGGTGGAAATGGACCAAGGGACTATCAGAAGAGAAGCCGATATTTAGTTTTAGATCATTTTCTAATAAGTGGTGCTGCAATATCTGCTCTTATATGCTTACTTCACTGACCAGTAAACTCTACCAGATATGATTATAGATAATTGCCTGTACAAGTTGCCCTTTGTTAACCCTTACAATTGAATTTGGGCAGAAAAGAAACTGCTATCTCTTCAGTTTGAGTCAATGTTGAATCAGAAATAAAGAAACAGCCATAAGTTATAGAATAAAGAAGTAAGTAGGAGAAAACATTTAGAGAAATCCTCAGAAAAAGAACTAAAACATAGTACATGAAATGTGGAGGATGAGAGGAAAAGCAATCTAAGCCAACATCAAAGATAGTGGTAGCTCTTGATGACATCTAGATTGTAGATGTCAATCTACAATCTACAATTTCTACCTCTCTTCTTTCCTCTTGGTTCTCTCCAAAGAGTAATATCAAGGAGATTTTCTCATATGTTTTCTTCTACAAATTCAATAGTTTTATGTTTAGGTCTTTGATCCATTTTGATTTAAGTGTTTATGGTGTTAGGTAAGGGTCCACCTTCATTCTTTCCCATGTGATAACTAGTTTTCACAGTACCACTTGTTGAAAAGACTGAACTTTCCCCACTGAATGGTTTTAACATCCATGTTGAAAATCATTTGAGTATTTATGGAAGGGTTTATTTCAGGAATCTCTATTCTGGTACATTGGTATATATGTATGTCCTCATGTCAGTACCACACTGTTTTAAATACCATAACTTTGTAGTAAGTCTTGACATCAGGAGATCTGAGTCCTTCAACTACATTCTTCTTTTTCAAGATTGTTCTGGCTATTCACTGTACCTTGAAATTCCACATGAATTTCAGGATGAGTCTAAATATTTTTACTCTTAAAAGAAAATCATTCACTGGGGTTTTGTTAGGGGTTTCAATGAAGTTATGAATGGCATTTACTTATAATGCCTTTGTCTGGCTTTTTGATATCAGAAAAAAAGCTGGCCTCATAGAATGAGTTAGGACTTTCCCTCTTCTTCAATTTTTGGAAAAGTTTGAGAAGGATTAGCATTCATTCCTCCTCAAGTATTTGTTAAAATTCAACAATGAAGCCATCAGGTCCAGGTCTCTTTCTTTTTGGGAGATTTTTGATTACTGATTCAGTTTCCTTACTTGTTAAAGATCTATTCTAAGAACAGGTTTTTTTATTTCTTTATGATTCAGTCTTGATAGGTTTTATGTTTCTAGAATTTGCCCATTTCATCCAGGCTATCCAATTTGTTGACATACAATTGTTAATAATATCCTCTTATAATACTTTTTATTTCTGTAGCATCAGTGGTAATATCAGTAGTTATCTGATTCCTTTTTTTCAGTCATCTAACTAAAAGTTCATCAATTTTTATTGACCTTTCTAAAGAACTAACTTTTTATTTCATTGATCTTTCTCCATTTTTCTATTCTCTAATTAATTTATCTCTGTTCTAATCTTAATCTGAACCTAAGTCTACACTTCACATGCTGGCCCACCCAGCTTCCTGGTCATACTTAAGTTTGAAAAATGGCTTTCTACAGAGGAAAGTTCCATAACATGTCCCTTGAAAGCCCCCACCAGATTGGCATTAATCCATACTCAGCCACAAGAAGCCGTTTCAATCTGAAATCCCAGATATACTAATGTTTACAGGTGTAGGAACCAGGTCAGTTATGGAAAAGAGTAAAAGAGAAATATGGGTTTCCCAGGTGGCTCAGTGGTAAACAATCTACCTGCCAATGCAGGAGATGCAAGAAACTCAGGTTCGATCCCTGGGATGCAAAGATCCTCTGGAGTAGGAAATGGCAACCCACTCCAGTAGTCCTGTCTGAGAAATCCTGTGGACAGAGGAGCCTGGTGGGCTACAGTCCATGGGGTGGCAAAGAGTTGGACACAACTCTTTGTACACCTGAGCATACATGTAAAGAGGATATATAAAGGCAATAGTGAGTGGTGGGTAGCAAGGACTGTTCAATACATTTCCTATCACTTTAATAGTTCATCGAAGAGAGGACTGTTGGCATATCCTGATTTTTTTCTTGACTCCATGAAATTTCGACAATCACAACTGCCCATTTTAAGTGTTAGCAGAACTTTTTCTCTTTGGAGTTGGGAGACTAAACAAAGAAAAAGACTGGAAGGGTGATCTATTAGGGTTAAATGGGGCTAGTTCTTTATAAGCAACTGCTTTCCCTACCTTTATCTGTTAGACCCCAATCCCAACACACATACACAAGTCAATTTGGTAATGAAGAAACAACCCTTCAGGGAGAAGCAGGCTTGCCCTTCTGCAGGGATGTTGGTGCCAGCACACAGGAAAGGCCACTATGGAGGTACGAATCTTTCTCCTCTCTGCCAGCCACTCCCACCCTGCTTGCAGAACTTAAGCCACAGTCAGTAGGCCTGTGCTATATTCTCTCTTCATTCTACCTTAAGAGTCAGGAGAGGAGCTGCACCTCATGTTCTCAAGCAGGAGGCCAACCATTGTGGCTTGCTAAAAATTTTTGTACCCCACCACCAAATTTTATGCCTCCTCCTTTCCTCTGATTCGGTCTGCCCCTCTTGGGTAATAAAGGTCAGAAAGTTGCCTCAGAACAGACCCTGGTGTTTCTTACAGAGTCCAAATTGGCACCATCCACTTTAGAGTCCAGTGGCTAATCCCAAACTAGGGGTCTAATTTACACTCTGCCTGATACAAATCTGCTCTGTGGATCTTTCCTGTCATCTTCCTGCAAGTTCACTTTGTGGAAGCACAGAATCCTGAGAGCCCAGCACTGTGTAACACTGCTGCAAAAAATATCCCTATCACTATGCTGTTCTGTGATGACTCAGAAGAGATGAAATGGGAGAGAAGATACTAAAATCATGCTGCCAGAGGCACAGTGCTGGCCTGTTACGCAAGCCAAAGATGTCTGTAACCACTTTATCCACACGGTGGTGCTAGCCTCAAAAGAATTACCCCAAAAGGAAATGAAACAGTTCCCACGTCCCTCTCCTTAAGGACAGAGCTGTACACAGTGCTCACAACATTACTCGTGGAAGATTATATATTAATGCTGCAAATAAGCATGTAAAATAAAGGAGTTTGTCCTCATCCTTATCCTCAACCTACTTCCCAGGGGGAATAAAAGAAATCAAATCACTGTTCTGTTTTTTTTCCCTCAACTCACTGATTCATCTTAACCGACCCTGGGGCAAAAGAATGACTCACGCTGGGCTGTTGGATGTGTACAATCCTGGCAGAGAACCTTATTATTCCTGAGAGGGAGCTGGGGTAGAGAGCTGGTCAACCAGCCATCTAAGGCGCTTGCTCATTGGATTCTTGTTAAGTGCTGCTGGCAGTCTAAGAAGATGGGAACAGCAGACATTTCACTGGTTTCACTGAATAAAACTTGGTGGGTTTAATGTGGGTGCCTTCTAGGCCAATGAGCAGAGAAGAACAGAAAGTCTGGTTTGGGCTTCTAAACCTCAAAATATCCCCTCCACCTGTCATAAGACCAAGTCTCACCAGCTGCCTCTTCTATTTGTACAATCTAAATCTTCCACTTAAAATGTTTTAAAAGCTCAGGGGTATCTTATTAAGCATGCAAAATCGCACTTAGGCAATGATTGTGATGCCAATTACTAGGTGCATACACACCAACCTTCAAAAACACAGTGCCTATCAACAGCAGAAGTACCCTTTAGGGGAGAACTGACAACAGTTGGTTAATGGTCCTCTGTGAGTCAGTCCATACCTGATGCTGATACTGGTAACAATGGCAACCACAGGCACAACGATGCAAGTCCAGACTGTTTTCAGACCTGGCCCTGGACACTGGCAGCTTGCTAATACCTGTGATCAGGGAGGTAACACAAAGTACCACTTATCATTGTGCCTCTATATCCCCCTCTGGCTGACTGTGGACTTCTGACCCTTTTACATGTTTAAAGTCCTCAATTATAGAAAAGAGCTACAAGAATATTATCCCTATAATTTCATTCATAAAATATACATCTTAATGGAAAAGGAAGGAAAGATCCTAGCCAAAGTGTCCATTAGAATGAATGAGGTCATTAGATTGCCTGATTTACCCTTGAAATAGCAAGGAGCTGGATCCTAGGATCTCATGGCATATGAGACAAGTGTTGACAAAAGCTAAGAGTTCAGCAGTCATAGATTCCAGGTCCAGTGACTTAGTCGAAGCAAGAATGAGTCTGAATGAGTCTGGAAGGATTTTCCCATTTATCACAGATCAAACACAGCAAAGCGATGGCTCACAGACCCATTCAACTTGAGTTGCATTTCATTTGACTCAAACTTTTTTTTATCCTCATTTTCATGTAAATTCTAGAGATGCCATCTAAAATTCTAGATTTGGGACTTCTCTTTAACAAGTGAAAAGTTCTGTCGCCACTGGACAGAATTCTCATGTGACAGTAATTGCTCAAAGGTGAGAAATAAGAGCTGAGTCAACAGCACGTGGCCATTTGTTCACCGTAGTCCCCATCACCCCGATTGTGTCATACCTGGTCTAGTTTACTCTTCTGTGCTACCACACACCCCTGTAAGTCCTAACTGACCTTGCTTTCTGAGGGCGACACAGAAGAGAGAATCCCTGAAAGAAAGATGGCAATACCAACAGCGATAGGAGCTACCAAAAGACAGACAACTTCCTGGTAAAAACAGCGTCAATCATACTTGACATAACTAAAGTAAACACTTCGAAAAAAATACATAGCACAGCTCATACCAGGCTAAGTAGGAAAGCATAGTGTTTCCAGGACTCAGAGCAATGTAAGGAGAAAAGACAAATGAAAAACCATATAATGTGATGAGAAAGTGTTTCTTAATCTCAGCATTTGATTTATGAGGCAGCAAACCACAGACTTACCAACAAGTCATATGAACTTTAGAAATAACCAAAGACTCCCTGTGTGGCAAGGATACAGCCTATGTGCTCACTTTCCTACAGCTCATGGATGTGGAGCAATGGAACTGAGCTGCAATAAAGGAAGACTGGCTTAGGCTGAATATCAGGAACAAACCATGTTCTAGAATTATATATACATTAAACTCTGAGATAACACACAGAATTATAAGTTATTTGTGCTTAAGCAATTTGTGCACAAGTCTTAATTTATAAAGGTGACTGAGTAATGATACAGAAAAGTCCGTGTCACTGAAAAAGAGCTTCTTGTTACAATTCCCCAGGAATGAGAGGCACATGGGGAAACACCACGAGTACAAGCAGGGAGGAGAGGAAAACACGGTCTAGAGCCTTGATTGTGTTTTCTATGGGAAAGGCAAGGCAGGGAAGGGGGAAATGGTCTATAATTGGCTAGTTTTTATAATATTGGTGCCCTCTGCTCTATAGGGGTGGTCTCTAGTTGCCTGGTACCTGGCCTTAGGCAATATGGCAGGAGAATTATTGGATTTGTGTGAGATTTAGATAAAGGAAGCAGCTGCGGAATGGACTCACGATTCACTAGAAAGTTTATAATATGATTTTTGCACACCTGTGAAAGCTGTGTCACAGGGGAGATATCAGCAACTGTGACTGTGAGTCTAGCACAGTGATTAATGGATCCAGAATAGACAAACTAAGAGAAAATAGATTATTAGGGAATTTTAGAACTCTTCAGTCTAGTCCCTTCATTTCATAAATGAGGAAATTGATATTTAAATATGTGTTGTCATTTGTCCAAAATCCAACAAGGCTTGTTAAGAGCACTGCACAGAAAAGGATTCTCACTCACAACTCACAACTCTGACCTCTCCACTACATTCTATAAATGTATGCCTATGTGCACACTGACATCTGCAATTCTCTTCATCATGTCCTGAGAAGCTAAAACAGGAACTGGTAAACTTTTCTGCAGAGAATCAGATAGTAAATATCTCGGGCTTGTGGGTTAGACCATCTGTGCCACAACTACTCACCTCTTCCATTGTAGCAGTAAAACAGCTGTTGGTTTAGTGACATAAACCAATGGGTGTGCCTATATTCCCATAAAACTTTATAGGTATTGAAGTTACAATTTTATATTAATTTTTATTATCATTAAATAGTATTTTCAAAAACTTTTCAACCACTTAAAAACGTAATAATTGTTCTTAGCTTAGGCTGTACAAAAACAGGCTGCAGGCTGAGTTTTGCCCATAAGCCAGTTTACTAAACTTTGGGCTGGATAATTTGCACATGTCCTATGAAATTGCAGATGACTAAGCCAAATGACACTGAGCCAAATGACTGAGCCAAAGAGCCCATCACTCTAGGTCTCAGTTTCTCTATTGATAAAATTAGGTAAAAAGACTCTAAGGTCCCTTGCAGACTTGTGACCTTGAGGCTTCTGTCACGGGGACTCAAGACAAAAATAAGCTGTAAAAAGGAATCTGTGGGCTCCTTCATGAGCCACTAGTAAGCAATACCTCTCTCAGATATTTCCAGCAGCCAAATTCAGGAATGATATTGCAAAAAATATAGATAGATAGATACACAGAATTTTAGAGTTTAAAAAAAATTGTGGAATGGCAAGTTTAGGGAACAGGACTAAATAAATTTCTCTACTCAAAAACCTCTCAAACTGGATATGCATAGGACTATCCAGAGGTGCAGTCTTCCAAAAGCAGACTCTCAGATAAGGACTTGGGTGCAGGTAGTTTGTGTCAGAGACAGAAATAGGAAACACAAATGAGACAGGGAAAAATGAAACAGGAAAATGGGAAACACCATGCAGCTTATGTTAATAGGTCACTGTTCTGAGCATTTGCTCTGTTTAGAGCTCAGTTCTGCTGGGAACTCTCTGAGAAACTATGATGTGGCTTCAGAATTATTCTGTGAGGGTGGGGTGGTTTGGGGTATTTATCAAATCCAACTTCCCAAAGATGGAGGGCTGAGGACGTGAACACTCCCATGGCTTCTGAGTACCAGCTTCAGGGAACCCAAGGAAGCTCCCAGAGTGCTGAAAAATTACTTCAGGCCAAGAGGAGAGCTGACTTCAGGGGAGAAGCTATCAGCATGCCAGAAACATCCACCATGGCTATATTCAGAGAGGTGCAGAAGAGAAGGTGTAGGTATCAACACGCTGGCTACAGAGGTGATGGGGGGAGGAAAGGAATCAACATTTTCTAACCGCATTTGCCCTTTTTTCCATAATTTGACTCTGGAGCTCCTTTTTTTTATGAAGCATCTGTCCTTGGAGAGAAAATCAGATGAAGGTAAATAGAATGGTGCCGGTGACTACGTAATCTCGGTAAAACTAGATCTCTTCAGGTTCTAGTCTAAAAATCAATATGAAAGAGGACACAGTAAATACCAATAGGCCTCTCTCATCTCTGGGGCAGAATCTAGGCCAATACACTTTACACAGTGCCAGGTATGAGGTCAACTCGAACACCCCACACACACACACACAGACACAAACAGTGAAGAACAATTCACCTCCAAATGAGGTTACCACCTGAAGTGATGCGTGTCGGAGGAGGGACAGAATGTGCAAAGTGTAGCTGGAAGCATGACAAGGCATCACCATCTGCCACCTAAGTCCCATCCGCCTAGTCCTTTAACCATCTGCACACCTGCTCAAGCATGTCACACAGGGGAAGGGATGGCCCCGCCATCATTAGTGCAGTGGCAATAAAAATAAAAGCTCAAGAAATAGCTTCAAAGCCTCTGACAGCGTTACTTCCTTAAATGTGGAATCTCCTTCCAAGAAGAGCTCTGTAGAAAAGAGTCACAGCCTAAACTTTAAATCTACACAGAGCTAAAGTGCCTGTGTGATTTGAATTTTTTAGACTAACAGGAAATACACACGCAAAAAACTCAGTAAATTGTTAAAGTCATAGCATAGTAAATGCTAAGCAGAGCCTAATTTGGTATGCATTACACATTCTGAACCTTGATCAACACAAGAATCACTTCTCTCTACATTCATTTAGATTTCATCTCTAGATGCACTTTTCCCAAGAAAGCTAAAACAAATCCATCCAAAACTGGTTATGAAGAAGTGCCTCTAAGCACTCAAAGCAATCAGTTCTCCTAGAGTCCGGCACATAGGGTTGTTGTTGTTGTTGTTGTTTGGTTGATAAGTCGTGCCTTGCTTGAGATCCCATGAATTGTAGCCTGGCAGGCCTCTCTGTCCATGGGATTCTCCAGGCAAGAATACTGTAGTGGGTTGCCATTTCCTTCTCCAGGGGATCTTCCTGACCCAGAATAGAACTCGTGTCTCCTGCGTAGGCAGGCAAAGTCTTTACCATCAGAGCCACCAGGGAATTCCCTGGCACATAGGGTACAGTTTGGCTATTCCAGCTCTTCAGAACCCCCACATCAGAGACTGGGTTTATGTAAACGTGGCATACCAAAGAGGAATAGACCCCTTCTGGGATCCATTCTCTAAGGAAGGCTATTTATTTGGTCTATATTCTATAGGCAAAAGATTTTGATTCTAAATGTCAGATAAGGTCATCCCAGTTCAAGTGTCTTTCCTTAAAAATAACTGAAAATTCCAAAATAACTAAAATTCTTTTAACTTGAGAATTAAAATGATATCACAAAATACATCATGAATAAGAACTCACTGAACGTATTATATGCCATGAAATGAATATACCCTTTTCTAATTATTCAGGTTAAAGAAATGGCAACCCAGTCCAGTATCCTTGCCTGGAAAATCCCATGGGCACAGTCTGAGTCTGGTGGGCTACTGTCCACAGAGTCGCAAAGAGTCAGACATGATAGCAACTGAGCACACAGAAATACATATGAAACTGTGGAGAGGTAATACAACACAGCAGTTAGATAGATGGGCTCCGAGGTCAGACTGCATGGGTTCACTCTGGCTTCATCATTTGCTGGCTCTATGACCTGAGACAAGTCATCTAAACTATCTGAGACTCAGTTTCTTTGTATATAAAGAGTAGTGATAATTGATATAGATGAAAATACATGTAAAGTGTTTACCATAGTTATCTAGAGCAAGTAAGTGTTTTAAAATGTTAGCCATTGTGGCAGGCTGAAAAATGTTCCCCCAAGCAGGAAAGGGTGAGACAAATTGAGAAAGTAGCATTGAAATATGTACATTATCACATGTAAAATATTAATAGATAGCTAATGGGAAGTTGCTGTATAATGCAGGGAGCTCAACCTGGTGTTCTATGACAACCTAGAGGGGTGGGATGGCATGGGAGGTGAGAAGGAGCTTCAAGAGGGAGGGGACATGTGTATACCTATGGCTGATCCACGTTGATGCATGGTGGAACCCAACACAACACTGTAAAGCAATCATCCTCCAATTTAAAATAAATAAATTTTTAAATAATATTCCCTCAAAAGATATCCACATCGGAAAACCTGGAACCTGTAAATATTATCCTTCTGAGGTAAATCTTGAGATGAGGAGTTTAGATTATCTACATGCAGTCAAAGGTATCCTATAAGGAGGAGGCAGAGAGAAATTTCACACACACACACACACACACACACACACACACACACTTACAGAGTGGGGACGAGGAGAAGCCAATACGAAGATGGAACAGACAGACTTACAGGCTCTGCCTTGAAGACTGGAGTGATGTGGTCCTTCGGCAGAGAATGTCAGCAGCACTCAGAAGCCGCAAGAGGCAGGAAAGGAGTCTCCACGAGAGCCTCCAGAGAGAGTGCAGCCCTGCTAACACCTTGAGTTCAGCCCAGGGATAAACACTTTGACTCTAGACCTCCAGAACTTTGAGAGAACAAATTTCAGTTGTTTTAAGCCACCAAGTTACCAAGGTGGTAACTTGTTAGCGCAGCCATAGGAATGTAACACTTCTATCTATTTCTGTTGATTCCCCATTGCTATGCAACAAAACTAGGGGGCTGAGTTATTAAACAATATTACTAAATAATATATTCATAACGAATTAATAATGAACTAAATGCCATTTAATAAACGTTATTACTTCACAGTTTCTGTGAGTGTGGAATATGGGAACAGCTTAACTAGGTATCTGCCACAGTCTATGCTTCGAGGCTATGATCAAGGTGTGGGCTATGGTCTCCTCTTAAGACTTGAAGGAAACATCCAAGTGGGATTGAGTCCTTGGTGAGGTACTAGATTGAGGGCCTTAGATTCTCACTGAATAATGAGAGGCTGCCCTCAGTTGTTCTCACATGAGCTTCTCCATAACGCAGCTCACAACACGCAGCTGACTTCATCAGAGTAAGCATGAGAGAGTTGGAGAGGGAGGGAGCTGAAGCTGACATCCTTGTTAACCCCATCTCAGAAGTGATATCCCATCACTTTCGCTGCATTATTTTTCTTAAAACTGACTCAGCTAGGTCTAAGGCCTTTCACTACCTAGAATGATTATTGCACATGGTAAGTACATGCATGTGCCAGGAAGGTGCACGTCAACTGCATGGGAACAGAAGCTCCTGTGCTGAGGATCCTTCCGGACCTTGCTTTGGGAACCTCTTTATCTGCCTGTTCATCTGTATGGTTAGAACGTCTCCTGTAATAAATAACAGTGGTAGGAAAGTGCTTTCTGGAGTTCTGTGAGCCATTCCATCAAAGTACTGAACTTGGCAAGGGGGTCATGGGAATCCACAATTTATAATCAGCTTGTCTGAAGTACTGGTAGCTCAGACTTGAGACTGGTGTCTGGAGTTGGAGTAGTCGTGTGGTTGTGAACCCTTACCTTGTGGGGTCTTTGCTAACTCTGAGTAGTGTCAGAATTGAACTAAACTGTAAAGAAATGCAAAAAAGCAAAATGGCTGTCTGGGCAGGCCTTACAAATAGCTGTGAAAAGAAGAGAAGTGAAAAGCAAAGGAGAAAAGGAAAGATATTCCCATTTGAATGCAGAGTTCCAAAGAATACCAAGGAGAGATAAAGCCTTCCTCAGTGATCAATGCGAAGAAATAGAAGAAAACAGAGAATGGGAAAGACTAGCAATCTCTTCAAGAAAATTAGATATCAAGGGAACATTTCATGCAAAGATGGGCTTGCTAAAGGACAGAAACGGTACGGACTTAACAGATGCAAAAGACATTAAGAAGAGATGGCAATAAATACACAGAGAACTGTACAAAAAAGATCTCTACGACCCAGATAATCACGATGGTGTGATCATTCACCTAGAGCCAGACATCCTGGAATGTGAAGTCAAGTGGGCCTTAGAAAGCATCACTACGAACAAAGCTGGTGGAGGTGATGGAATTCCAGCTGAGCTATTTCAGATCTTAAAGATGATGCTGTGAAAGTGCTGCACTCAATATGCCAGCAAATTTGGAAAACTCAGCAGTAGCCACAGGACTGGAAAAGGTCCGTTTTCATTCCAATCCCAAAGAAAGGCAATGCCAAAGAATGCTCAAACTACCGCACAATTGCACTCATCTCACACGCTAGTAAAGGAATGCTAAAAATTCTCCAAGCCTGGCTTCAGCAATATGTGAACTATAAAATTCCAGGTGTTCAAGCTGGTTTTAGAAAAGACAGAGGAACCAGAGATCAAATTGCCAACATCTGCTGGATCATCGAAAAAGCAAGAGAGTTCCAGAAAAACACCTATTTCTGCTTTATTGATTATGCCAAAGCCTTTGACTGTGTGGATCACAAGAAACTGTGGAAAATTCCAAAAGGGATGGGAATACCAGACCACCTGACCTGCCTCTTGAGAAACCTATATGCCAGTCAGGAAGCAACAGCTAGAACTGGACATGGAACAACAGACTGGTTCCAAATAGGAAAAGGACTACGTCAAGGTTGTATACTGTCACCCTGCTTATTTAACTTTTATGCAGAGTACATCATGAGAAACGCTGGGCTGGAGAAAGGACAAGCTGGAATCAAGATTGCTGGGAGAAATATCAATAACCTCAGATATGTAGATGACACCACCTTTATGGCAGAAAATGAAGAGGAACAAAAAAGCCTCTTGTTGAAAGTAAAAGAGGAGAGTGAAAAGTTGGCTTAAAGCTCAACATTCAGAAAACTAAGATCATGGCATCTGGTCCCATCACTTCATGTCAAGTAGATGGGGAAACAGTGGAAACAGTGTCAGACTATATTTTGGGGCTCCAAAATCACTGCAGATGGTGACTGCAGCCATGAAACTAAAAAACGCTTTCTCCTTGGAAGGAAAGTTATGACCAACCTAGATAGCATATTCAAAAGCAGAGACATTATTTGCCAACATAGTCAAGGCTATGGTTTTTCCAGTGGTCGTGTATGGATGTGAGAGTTAGAATGTGAAGAAAGATGAGCGCCGAAGAATTAATGCTTTTGAACTGTGGTGTTGGAGAAGACTCTTGAGAGTCCCTTGAACTACAAAGAGATCCAACCAGTCCAGTCTGAAGGAGACTAGTTCTGGGTGTTTATTGGAAGGACTAATGCTGAGGCTGAAACTCTAATACTCTGGCCACCTCATGCAAAGAGTTGACTCATTAGAAAAGACCTTGATGCTGGGAGGGGTTGGGGGCAGGAGGAGAAGGGAACGACCGAGGATGAAATGGCTTGATGGCATCACTGACTCGATGCACATGAGTTTGGGTGAACTCCAGGAGATGGTGATGGACAGGGAGGCCTGGTGTGCTGCAATTCATGGGGTTGCAAAGAGTCAGACACGACTGAGCAACTGAACAGAAGTGAACTGAACTGTGGGACACCCAGTTGGTGTCCACAGAAAATTGGAGAATTGCTTGTCTTAGAAAACCCACACATTTGGTGACAGAAATGTTGTGGGTAAAAACCGCCCATTACTGGCTGTAACAAATTACCACAAACTTAGTGGTTTAAAATAATATAAATTTATTCACTTACAATTCTGGTGGCCAAAAGTCTGAAAGGAATTTTCTGGGCTGCATTCATTCTCTGTGCTCTGTGGGAGAATCCATTCTTTTTTCTAGCTTCTAGAGGTGAGCTGTATTCCTTGGCTGGCTGCTGACCCCTCCCTCTACTTTCAAAGCCACCAGTGTTATTTTCTCCCTGACCTTGTTCTTGTCCTCACATCTTCTGTCTGATATGTCCTACCTGCCTCCCTTTTACAGGGACCATGTGATTTCACTGCACCCACAAGGATAGTCTAGGCTATCTCGCTGCCTGGATATCCTTGATTTAATCACATCCACAAAATCTCTTGCCATGAAAAGTAATATATTCACAAGTTCTAGAGATTAAAGTAGGTATCTATGGAAGGCCATTATTTTTTCTATCATACAATCCTTCCTAAAATTAAAGTCTCTTGACTATTACCTGGTTTTTGCTTCATGTGCATTTTCTTATACTGAAGGATCTCAAAACCTACCTAACCAGTTTCCTAGATGTCCAAATGAGCCACCAGATTACCTTTGAGTTTTTCTTAAGTCTCATAATTTTAATTCATTTTCACCCTTAAATAATAAAAAAGATAATAATTCTGCTTCTTAGTACCTGGCAGTAGAGAAAGTAGAATACATAATTAATTCTAGGGCATTTAAAGATTCTCAAGGCAAAGATACCTTTCAACTAGAACACAGAATATCAAAATGGAATTAGGGAACAACAGTGAAATATCACTACACAGTTATTAGAATGGTAAAAATCTAAAACACTGACATGCCAAATGTGATGAGGATGTGAAACAACAGGTGCTCTAGTTCATTGTTGGTGGAAATGCAAAATGGTACAGTCATTTCAGAAGACAGTTTGAGAGTTTCTTACAAAATTAAACAAACTACTATCAAATTATAGGACTAACAACCCAGAAAACCCAAAGCACTAATTAGGGTAGGTTAAGCTG
>SJYC01045301.1:0-24598 GCA_006408675.1 Madoqua kirkii | reverse complement strand
AGATGACACCACCCTTATGACATAAAGTGAAGAGGAACTAAAAAGCCTTTTGATGAAAGTGAAAGAGGAGAGTGAAAAAGTTGGCTTAAAGCTCAACATTCAGAAACAAAGATCATGGCATCCGATCCCATCACTTCGTGG
This sequence comes from Madoqua kirkii, assembly GCA_006408675.1. Classification (NCBI taxonomy): domain Eukaryota; kingdom Metazoa; phylum Chordata; class Mammalia; order Artiodactyla; family Bovidae; genus Madoqua; species Madoqua kirkii. The sequence continues at coordinate 24,457 of SJYC01045301.1, read as the reverse complement.
GAAATAGATGGGGAAACAGTGGAAATAGTGTCAGACTTTATCTTTTTGGCCTCCAAAATCACTGCATATGGTGACTGCAGCCATGAAAATAAAAGACGCTTACTCCTTGGAAGAAAAGTTATGACCAACCTAGATAGCATATTCAAAAGCAGAGACATTACTTTGTCAACAAAGGTCCGTTTAGTCAAGGCTGTGGTTTTCCCTGTGGTCGTGCATGGATGTGAGAGTTGGACTATGAAGAAAGCTGAGCACTGAAGAATTGATGCTTTTGAACTATGGTGTTGGAGAAGATTCTTGAGAGTCCCTTGGACTGCAAGGAGACCCAACCAGTCCATTCTGAAGGAGATCAGCCCTGGGATTTCTTTGGAAGGAATGATGCTAAAGCTGAAACTCCAGTACTTTGGCCACCTCATGCCAAGAGCTGACTCATTGGAAAAGACTGTGGTGCTGGGAGGGATTGGGAGCAGGAGGAGAAGGGAAAGACCGAGGATGAGATGGCCAGATGGCATCACCAGCTCAATGGATGTGAGTCTGAGTGAACTCTGGGAGATGGTGATGGACAGGGAGGCCTGGTGTGCTGCGATTCATGGGGTCGCAAAGAGTCGGACACGACTGAGCAACTGAACTGACTTAAGGATTCTTCACAGTTGTCCAGCTGACATAAAAGTCTGATATTTCTTTTGTGAAAGTAGAAAAGAAGAGAGGGGACCAGAGTTGCCAGTTTTCTCTTTTTTTTCATTCTTTGTGTGTTTGGTGTACGGTAGAAAGTGCAGTGTTTACAGGAAAGCGGATGTCAATAGGTAGATGTGTATCTACACCAGAAACACACCCTTCGTGAAAGCACCCGTGTCTTCTAATCTCCTATGTCTTCTATGCATGAAAATGCCATAAATGATCAAGGTTTTAAGGGAAAAGGTGTTTTTATTAAAGAAATAAGTGACAAGCAGGTTGAGATGGTGAGTGAGGTTCATGATCACGTCAACAGGTCATGCACATGGGGTTTGTTTCGCTTTCTTCCTGTATGTGGTAAGATGCACAGAACCTGGGCCGTGCCGAGACCGTTCTGAGTGCCCAGTTCAGTGGCGTTAAGCACATTCACACCACCGCCTCCAGGAGGAGCCCCCTCTTGTAAACTCTTCCAGCAGGACGCTCCCCCTTGAGCGAGGACGCCCCGGCCCTCCCTCAGCCCTGGGACCTGCTGCAGCCTCTTCTGTCTTGATGAGCCTGACGACTCTGAACTCCTCATATACGTGGGATCATACAGAATGCGCACATTTGGTTTTTAAGAGATAAAAAAGCAAACATTCATTACAGAAGTTCTTCATTTAATCTGAGCCCCACACAGACTTATTCTCATAATCACAATGAAATCTTATTATTCTGTTTGTAACACTGCGTGTAGGTACATTCAAAAATGGCTTTAAAAATAATAGTGATAATAATTTTAAAATGAAGTTTTCGCTTATTTTTTGGTTGTTTAAGCTTAGCTTGGGCTCCTTGACTGGTTTTGATAAGCTTGAAAGCAAACCAATCTCTTTAGAAAAGATTTTTTCCCCCTTGGGGAGTTTGTGATTCACGGGACTGGAAATAGGATATGATCTTTCACATGCTGCCCTTAAGCCCCAAGCAGACCCTCGTTTGGAATGTGGAGAAACGCTTTGTGAACCCTGAACTGAAGCTGGTGCTCGTGGCTGGAGCCTTGACGCTCGGCTCTGGGCCCATCACTTTGCCCACGCCAGATGAAGGTTTGTCCAAGAGAGAAGGGAGGGGCCGCCGCGCACACACACACTGGACGTCTGATATCATCTGTTCTCTGAGGAGGTGCCCAGCAGCTGCTGAGGGTGCTGGTAGCTCGTTGGTGAGCCTGGCAACAGGTCGCAGAAACACAGCACCCCGGAGGCAGCGTCACGGCAGGGAGGCTCGGGCTCCTGGGGAACTTCTCTGTTTAATCTGCATTTATCACCACGCACATCCTGCCTGTCCTCAGACACACGGGAAACAAGACGCGGTTTTACTTTGAATAACATCAGAGACAGCTTTAAAAGGGAAAACAGAGCTTCAGAGCTCCAAGATTTTAGGACATGCAACAAATTGGAGAGAGTCCATAGATTTACCTAAAAATACTTGGGCCTAATAAAATTTGCTTGGTCTAAGAAAACTATGAGAGCTCTCTCACTTAATGAAATCTCAGCCAAAACAACTGCAATAAATCTAACCTCATCTTTCAAAACTGTATTCTTGGACAACGGAACCTTATGATATTGGATGGAATCCATAGTAAACCGATTCTTCCAAGCTACAGTGAGTGTGTGGTCCTTCACCGGGAAAAAGACACAACGTGGTTTGTTAGGGTTTTATAATTGGATCAAACCTCAAAACACATTGAGCAGAACAGATAGCTGTGTGAAAAATATTAATTACCGCTCAGAGAGAATAAATGTCAGGTAGGCCGTCATTTTCCAGACTCTCAGAACCAGCCTATATAAGTATTAATGGTCCAGTATAAACAGGGTGTCTTCCTTCCTCCTAAAGCAGCTTTGTTTTCCAGACGTGACCGCTCTTGGAAGCGGCCCTCAGGCCCATCTGTGAGGAATCCTCAGAGGGAGACCGCCCTGAAGAGAGCCAGCCGAGGCTGCTGACCGACCGGAGCGTGAACACCAGCCTGCGGAAGGGAAGCATGCTATTCTCTTTGCACCAAAGCTGACAGTTAAAGCGAACATCTCAGTCCAAATCTGCGTCCCTGAGGAGAAGAGTCTCCATTTCTTTAGGCAAATATACTACGGAAAGGGGCACTCTTGGTGTGGACACTGACGTGGACTCAGGCCCGCAGCTCAGAGGGGGGCCCCGGGAGGGCACGGCCTCCCTGTCTTTATCCCACTGCCTGTTTTACGCCCAGATATCTCTGGACAGCATCCTGTTCTCTACACCTGCACCTCCAAGCCAACATCACCTCTTGTAAATATTTTCAGGAACCTTAAAAAAAAAACAGAAAAAAAACAACAATAACAGATCCCCGCACCATTTTGGTCTCCATTCCAACCCTGTGTCCGTGATCTGGCCAGAGTGGTCTCCTTAGCCCAGAAACAAAACTTGGCTTTGTGGCACCTCAGCTCACCCGCCGTCAATGGCTTCTCCGTTAGTCTTGAAAAAGCCAAGCCCGCTGTGTGTCTGACTCTGAGAAGCCTGGGAGCCCGAGTGTGGCGCCCGGCGGTCGTCTCAGATCAGAGCATCGCACACGCTCCTCGTGCCCACAGTGTGTCACGGGCCGACCCTCTGCAAAACGCTGCCTTTGCCCGGAAGGATGGTGTGTCACCAGCTCCGTGAAAGAGGAACAAGGAAGGTGGTGGACCACCATCTGAGTCCTGAAGGTTCTGTTCAGAAGCGACTGAGTCCAGCACAGAGCAGGAAATGCAGCCTCCCTGCCGCAGGGAGCCCTGCTCGGAGAGGGGGTGCTGCCTGGGGGCAGAGTGGTCCCCCCCACTCCCCAAGGGCTACGTGTCCACCTGCTCAGAGAGGGGGTGCTGCCTGGGGGCAGTGTGGTTCCCCCCGGCCCCCCTGCACTCCCCGAGGGCTACGCGTCCCCCGAGCTGCCTGGGGGCAGCGTGGTCCCCCCTCCCCACTCCCCGAGGGCTGCGTGTCCCCCCGAGCTGCCTGGGGAGGGTGAAGGACAGGCTGAGCGCAGGTCTCAGCAGGTCTCGGCTTGACCCTGAGGGGCCCGAGGCGCGCACTGCCCTGCAACGGTGCTCTCCGGGCAGGAGCTCCATCGCCGCCTCCAGCACCAGGTCACGGTCTGTAGGAAGACAGAGAGGCCCAGGCGGCCGCAGAAAGTGCCTGGAATGTGTGGACTCTAACAGACAAGCCCCTGAGGGTTGGGGGAAGGCCTCTGACACACCGGTGGGCACCGTCTCGAGCTGGCTCTCTCACGGGTGGATGACACTGAGACCGAATCACCTGAGTCCTGGCTGAAGGTTGTATGTTCTCATCCCCACATTCAGAGAGCAGCTGGACAGCACAGATTACGTGAGCAAATCTCAGATCTCCTGCAATTCAACATCCGGTTACTTTTATCTTGATGATACATGAGCATGATCCACAGAAAAAGCCCAAAGCAGGGCTGGCACAGAAAAACTGCTCTCCTCGATCACTTCTGCCCGCCCTCGTGAACGCCTTTTCAGAAGTAGACTCTCTAGCAGTTGTTGGTAGAACTTCCCTCAGTATCATAAAGAAGGAGTTCTGGGATCATTTCCCGTAATGTCTCTGGAACTTCAGGGGTGCAGCTTGCTGTTGCGGGTGTTTGATCTTTTGACCTGAACAGCTAGTGTGTGCACACCAGCGAGCTCAGGCGTGTCTGACTCTGTGACCCCGTGGACGGCAGCCCGCCAGGCTCCTCTGTCCATGGGGTTTCCCAGGCAAGAACGCTGGAGTGGGTTGGCATTTCCTCCTCCAGGGAATCTTCCCGACCCGGGGTCAAACCCCGGTCTCCTGTGGCTCCTGCACCACAGGCAGATTCTTTACCTCCTGGGTCACCTGAACAGTCAGTGGACTCTTAACCTGGAAGTTCCTGTTCTTAAGTTTTAGAAATGTTTCTTATGTTAATCCTTTGATGCTTTATTTCTGTTTTCTATTTTGTAAGTCCTGTGAGTTGAACGTTGTAGTTTCTAAAAACAGAGCCCTCGGCCAACCAGAGCAGGCTGCTATGACAGGCTGACACACACTGGGCGCCGGAAGGACAGGGCCCCTTTCTCGCAATTCTAGGCGCTGGAACTCCGAGAGGCAGGAGCTGGCAGACCCGTCCGTGTGTAGGGGACCTCCCCCTGGTTGCAGATGGACGTTCCTGTGTGTCTGAGCGCAGCCGCGAGCATGCGGGGCTCCTGGGCCTACACCCCTTCTCAGGGCACCAGTCCTATCACGAGGCTCCAGCCTCACGGCCTGGCTGCCTGGCAAGGGCCCCACCTCCAGATACAGTCACTGTATACAGATACTGGGGTCAGGATTTCCACACGAGAACTCTGAGGGGCCACAAACATCTAGTCAGTGTAGGAATCTAAATGCCAAGCCTCTTTTCTTTTTAATTAAATTTCTAAGTTCTGTTTTTCGTTCACTATTGTACTTTCTGGAAACTTCCTTCCGGCTTTGTCTCCTGCTCTCGCCTGCTGTTTCTGTCTCTGCTGTCTTCTGCGTTTTGTCTAGAAGCGCTTCTCCAAACACTTGCCTTGTGGCCTCGTTTTTCCTTCTGAATGCCGTGCACCCTCCTCTCTCACGAGGACAGGAGTTACATTGTGACCGAGGGCCCTGGAAAGATGGCGCTGACCTTGGAGTGGTCTCTGAGGCTCTCCCCGTCCCCGCGTGCAGGCGGACGGGCTCATCTGACAGCGAGGGCAAGCCCATGGCCCTAACCCACGAGGTAGCGCCGCGGCGCCCACAGCCGCCCACAGCCGCCCACAGCCGCGCCTGCTGCAGGCCTGTCTCCTGCCCTTTGTGCCCTCCTGACTCTTCCGTTCAGTCCTCCTTTCTCTGCCCATTGATCATTCTCAACCTTTCATACGTCTTTGTCCTTCAGGCTTCCCATTTCCTTTGGGAAATTGCTCTTATTTGAAAATAAAGCCAGTCGGATACCATGTGAGCAGCTTGTGAATGGGGAGCTTCCTAGTGGCGAGGGGTCTGCGCTGTTCCAGCCCACCCGAGGCGGCGGCTGCGCTCATCCTGCGCGGGATGCCTTCTCCGAGGACGGTCCTCTGACCCGGCCTGCGTGCCGAAGCCAGCAGCTCTCTTGGCACGGTGAGGAAAAGCCCACAGAGACTCCTGCCCCAACTGCCCTGGGGTCTCCAGGTCCAGTGTGGCCTCCAGGCCCCAGGGCTGGGATTCCTCCTTTCTCTGCCCATTGATCATTCTCAACCTTTCATACGTCTTTGTCCTTCAGGCTTCCCATTTCCTTTGGGAAATTGCTCTTATTTGAAAATAAAGCCAGTCGGATACCATGTGAGCAGCTTGTGAATGGGGAGCTTCCTAGTGGCGAGGGGTCTGCGCTGTTCCAGCCCACCCGAGGCGGCGGCTGCGCTCATCCTGCGCGGGATGCCTTCTCCGAGGACGGTCCTCTGACCCGGCCTGCGTGCCGAAGCCAGCAGCTCTCTTGGCACGGTGAGGAAAAGCCCACAGAGACTCCTGCCCCAACTGCCCTGGGGTCTCCAGGTCCAGTGTGGCCTCCAGGCCCCAGGGCTGGGAGATGAGAAGCCCGGATATCCAGCTCCCGCTCACACAACCTCAAGGAGCCTCTTTCTCGACCTGGCGGCCGGACCTCAGAGGTTCCCGGCAGGAGCCAGCCACTCTGTGGCCTCTCAGCTCTGACCCTTGTCGCCCAGAGCAGCGCCTTCCCTGACTCGGGTGCTTCTCACACTCAGGGCTGACTCTCCTCTCCCCTGGCTCTGTGTGCGTCCACGACACCATCTCGGCATCGCTGTGAGATAAACACTCCCGCTCCAGTCGTCGGTGTGGCCTTTGGGATCAGGCCTTTAAGCGCAGCTGCTTAATGTAGTTGACAGTGTCCCTAAGCACCAGCAAAATAGGAATACTGTGCACAGGGAAGAAACTCTGAGGGGGGAGGAGGAGGGCTGGGGTTTCCAGAGATTCAAACAGTGCTCCTCCCAGAAATGAGTAGTAAGACAAATAAGCCATTTGTCAAAAATCATCACAACTGAGTTCACACATGCACACACACAGCAGCAGCACCACCCAGGAAGCTCTGCCTGAAACCCATGGGCATCCCAGCAACTGGAAAGCCAGGCAATTCTGTGAACGCCACGCTTGCTTGGAAGAGTGATCTCTGGGCCACTCCAGATCTCCTCCAGACCCGTTCTCAAGAACAGCGGAAAGCTCACCACATGCTTCTCCTGCTGGAAACACCAGGGCCTTGGACCTCCGCTCTCTGACCGTCTTGGCTCTGGGGTCCCCCCCTCCTCCTGGTCACCCACCTGACGGCCAGTGAGGAGGGCAGGCGTGAAAACCAGGTGGCCGAACCGTCGCACGTCTAGGGAGTGGCAAGGCCACTCGGCCAGGATCTGAATTCAAGCCTGCACACCCTGCGTTCCTTCCACCGCGCCTCGCTCACAACAGAAAAGAGCTTGTGTTAATTATCAAAGTCAGGCCTGAACCTACATAGTCAACCAACTAGCATGTCTTTCACTGTGCTGTGAACAGCGGCGTAAGTCTGAGTTCTCAGGAAATGGTCCCTCGGAGCTGGGGCCGGGACCCTCAAGCAGGCGCCGCGAGGCCCCACACCTGTCCCGAGGACCAGCCAGAGCATCCATTCGTCCCGCCTTAGAACAGAGTCGAAAGGACATTTTTAAGACGCTCCAAAGCTGAGACTCAGGAACAGCACTGTAACACGCAGATTTACTGCCGGTGCTAAATGTGCATCTGTTATCTATAAAGCAATATTCATCGGATCATTAATTTGATATGTGAAAAATAACCATTTTTGTCCGTAAGTTTTATCTTGATTTTAAAAAGTTGCTATTGGTTGTCTAAATACGAAGCTGAAATGATCCCATTGGAGACTCACTTATTAAAATCTGTACTGACTGGCTGGCTGTTCAGCAGTCAAAACCGTCTGGAAGCCAGAATATCACTGGCATGAACACGGACTTCGACAGCGGGGTGAGGAGGGCCGCCTGGACCCTGTGTCTCTAGCAGCTCCGTAATCCAAGCCCGGGCCTGGGGGAGGAGGAAGCGCGTAGGCACAGAAGGCGGGTGGGAGCTGATGGCGGGAGGGCAGGTGAGAGGGCTTCCTGGCAAGGAGAGCAGTGCCTGAGGCAGTGGCCCCCACCAGCCACCCCGCAGCGGGCCGCGGTCCTTCGGCAGCTGCCTGTGTTGCTGGAAAGAGCAATCCTCTTGGCCGACACTGAGCTCACAGAAGGACGTTATCAGGAGTTCGTGCCCAGAAGGCATCTTAGGCAAGTGAAGTTGCTCAGTCGTGTCCGACTTTTTGCGACCCCGTGGACTGTAGCCTACCAGGCTCCTCTGTCCATGGGATTCTCCAGGCAAGAGCACTGGAGTGGGCTGCCACTTTCCTTCTCAACAGGGAGCTAAGTAAAGCCCGTTTGCCACCACCCTTCCTCCTGGCAGAAAGCAGATGCGATTGCCTGAGCTCTAGCAGCCATATTGTGACACTGAGGATGGAATCAACCCAGAATAACGTGGAACGGAAAAGCTGAAAACAGCCTGGGTCCTGGGCCATCCCAGCAGCACTTGACTGCCCCCTTCTGGCTCCTTCCGTGAGGGAGTAATCCCTGGTGGCTTGGGGTTTCTGTTACTGCAGCTGAACCTTGACCTAATGGCTCCTAACAGGAAGGTTTCTCCCTCCATTGTTGCTGCACCGGCCTTGTGTGTGGAAGTGCTCCCTTGTTGGGTGCGTGCACGCACGCTCGGTCACTTCCGTCGGGTCCCACTCTTTGCAGCCCTATTGACTGAGGCCTGCCAGGCTCCTCTGTCCATGGGACTCTCCAGGCGAGAATTCGGGGGTGAGTTTCCATGCCCTGCTCCAGGGAATCTTCACAACTCAGGGATCAAACCCAAATCTCCTGTGTCCCCTGCACTGGCAGGCAGGTTCTTCACCCACTGAGCCACGGGGGAAGCCTGTGTTGGTGCATATATATAGTTACATCTTCTCTTTGGATTGAAGCCTTAATCACTACGTGTAGTGTCCTTATTCTTCTCGAAATCTTAAGAAAAATAAGTGATAAAAGCAGTCTTGTCTTTAAAGTTAGTGTGAGTATGTTGCTCATCCAGATCTGATTAGTTCTAGGTTCCATTCACCATATTTGCAGCACTTTTCATGGAGCATAAGGATGGAGGGGCCTTGCTAAGCCACTTCAGTTGTGTCCGACTCTGTGTGACCCCACAGACGGCAGCCCACTGGGCTCCCCCGTCCGTGGGGTTCTCCAGGCAAGAGCACTGGAGTGGGCTGCCGTTTCCTTCCCCAAGGCCTAATGTTCTTTCAGTGCGGCTGCGCTCCTGCTTCACCCTTGCCTTTGCCGCTGTTGATGAGGTTCTGTCTGTTCTCCCCTTGGCGGATAGCTTAGTACTTCAGTTACGCACACTGTGCGCGTAGCCAGTCGGTCAGCGTGTACATGGAGTACACTGGGAAGCGGGTTTTGTGGTTATTGTATCTTGTCACTCATGCAGATCAGTTTCCAAGGTGAGCCACTGGCTGCGGCTCCCTAGGTCAGGAACACTCTTACTAGTTACAGCGTTTTTCTTGTGACAAAACGAGAGCAGTCATTGTGTGAGTTCAATGCATGAAATTCCAGTCCATGAACGTTTTTTGCCTAGAGGCAAATTCAGATGTGGCCTTTCTTCCAACAATATAAGGGTTACATATTTGCAAACCGCCCTGCTAGGAGAATTTGTGTAGAGAAATTTAAGAGCAGACAGTGTAGAGGGAACTTCCCTGGCAGCTCCGCTGGTTCCCCGGCAGCTCTGCTGGTTCCCTGGAGTCCGTCTGCAGTGCAGAAGCCCCACCTCAGTTCCTGGGTTGGGACAATCTCCTGGAGAAGCACAGACAACCCATACAGTATTCCGGGGCTTCCCTGGTGGCTCAGATGACAGGGAATCCACCTGCCATGCAGGAGACCTGGGTCCGACCCCTGGGTTGGGAAGATGCCCTGCAGGAGGGCATGGCAACCCGCTCCAGTATTCCTGCCTGGAGAGTCCACGTGGACAGAGGAGCCTGGTGGGCCACAGTTCACGGAGTCCAAAGAGTTGGACACAACTGAGCGACGAAGCGCGGCACATTTCAGCAACAACACTTCCAAGTTTTGCTCTGAGACTCAAGCAGTCGTGGAAGGAGGGAAGTATGAATCTCAGATGCCAGACCTGGAGATGCTCGAGGAGCCGCACCTAGGGGGAAAAAAAAGAACTGCACCCGGGTCTTCTTGAACCCAGGGCCTGCTGCTGGCCGGCAGCCCCCTGAGGCCCAGCAGCTGGGAGTGGGCACAGGGCACGCGGGCTTGGGGCAGGGCATCCCTTCTCCCAGAGGAGGCTGAAGGGGACTCCCCAGCTCCGTCAGACTCCAACACTCCAGTCAGCTGCTGGAAGAGCCGGGTCTTTCTGGCAAGAGACCAGACGTGAGCAGTGAGCGTTCTTCCAGCTGTTGACAGCTTTGTCAGAGTAATAGTAACGTGCTGAGTTGAAACTCAGCATTTTGATGGAAAAAAGTAAATTTTGTAATATTCAACTTTCCACTTTCAACAGTATTTTAACATTTTCTGTTTTCATGTTCTACATCTGTGTGTCAATTACTAAATATCTATTTTCAAGTTACTATTTATTTCTATTTTTATTTTTGAAATGCATGTTAATCTTTCATTTGTAATTTTTTCCTGGTATAATCATTCATGAATTATATACTTTTAAAGCACTTCACTCTAGCTCTACTCGCTGTTTGTCATTTCGCTGTGTGTTTTGTTTCTGGTGAAGTCGAGGGAGAGTAAGAGGCCCTGATGTCAGGGGTTTCCGAGAACAGCGAGCCGAGGTCCCCTGTCTGCCTTTTCAGCCCGCTCCATCCATCTCCCACCCGCCAATGACTGTGGGCCAACTGGAAAGGAAAATAGAATCTTAACCTGGGGAATCATCTGCACACGGTTCGTGGATGTACGTCTCTCCATGGATCAAGGCACCCTGGACTCCAGGGTCTGGACTAGACACCACCGCCTGGACGTCAGCTTTCAGACCCTGTTCCCTGGGTGCCCGAGCCCTCCAGGATCCTGGCTGCAAGGCGGACAGCGGGGAGAGAGCCAGCTCACTCTCAGACGCCCAGGAGCAAAGTGAGCCAGCACAGCCAGAAGAGCTCGCTGTTCAGGTTCGGCATTTAATGGAAACGCTGCCGATTTGTGAAGATGAAGCTAGCTTACTTTTCGATGTTGTGAAACTAAGCAAAATGTGCCTGTGAGCCTGTTCTGGGACCTCAGGCACCGCCGGGCCTCAGGGGCAGTTGTGGCCTGGGAGCTCCAGCCCCGCTGCCTGTGGAGACCTCCACACGGCTGAGCCAGAAGGAAGCCGGGGTCCCAGCAGTGACATCGCTGCAGACGTCCCGTTACCATGAACGCCTCTTTCTCCTCCTCAGGATGAATGCGGTTGCTCCTCTTTTGTAGCAGTATGCTGCACCAACATTTAACCTGCAGGGAGAAACAGGAGGCAGATGGAAATAAACACAGTTAATACTAATATTTTCAGATTTCCGCAGGGGAACAGGCAGAAAGGGGGCAGCGGAGCGACTGTGCCTTGTTACAAGCTGGGGGCTGGACACCCAGCTGTTAACAGTGTTTCCCTCCTGCTGTGACAAGGGCTAGCCCCCCTGGAGGCCTCGGACAACCTTCGCTGTGTTAGTGTAAGTCTGGGCAGAAGCTGGCCGAGGTTGCATCCTCCTGTCTTTTTCCCTTGGATGAAGTGATATGAGGACGAATTCTTAGCAAATCGGATCCGTGGAAATTATAGGCAGCCAAGCGCCTCGTGCCTGTAGAATTTCACGAGGGAAAGCAAGTCAGAAGAGAATGCTGGGTTCTGTCTGCCTCCAGCTCCACCCGCTGTCTCTTCCTTCTCTTGCGGGGATGCCCGGTGTCTTAGCCAGATCGCACCTCTAAGGTAGGCTTGGGCCTTGCCTGCCGCCGAAGGCCTGTGCGCAGCAAGGGAGGGAACGAGGCAGGGCCGAGAGGCAAGCCTGGTCTCCTGCAGGTTGGAGCCTGTGCCCCACCGCCCTGCACAATCTGGGCTGGCCGTTAAAGCGAAGCTAGGCACCCAAATCTCGGGACTGCTCGTCACGTCCTCTTAGAGTCTCACTTTACTCAGTGATATGAGGCGTGAAGTATCAGTTTCGTATTTTTTAAACATTGAAATAGTCTGAAACAAATGATGTGATATCCATACACATTATAAAATAAAATGTAGCGTTTCAAACAGGCATTCCTCTGGGGCCTGCCACTCCCAGTGCGTCCTCAGACCTGGATTCCCGCTCACCCCCAGCATCTTCTCATCAAAACACTCCTTTGGTGCCTGAGTCTCTGTTCACACTCAGCAGATGAGACACAGTTTCCAGAGCCTGAATTTCATCCATACCCAACAGAGAAGTCAAGAGGGAGGCTTCCTTGTTCTCAGGGACCCATCCACTTCAAACTGTGGTTCTGGATACAGGAGGCAAGCTCCGGGGACTCTGCCTTCCCCGCAGGGTTGGGCTCCCAGTGGCTCAGCCTCTGCCTGAGGTCCTGACCAGCATCTCCTATTTAGAAGTGAACCATCAACAACATGATGAGCCCTGTGTGGGACTGAAGCAGCCCCGGAGGCCCAGGCCCTCTGCCTGGGTCCCCGAGGGGCCTACCCCCCCACCTCCACCCTGGGGGACTCGCGACCCCGCACCTTCTCCAGGCCCCTCGGGGCCCAGAAGGCCAGTGGAGAGTCAGGCTGGGTCCTTTCGCAGTCGGCCGACGAGCCCTCCTTGTTTGTGGCCTGACTCATCCTTAATGAAGATTGCAGTTGCATTGATCCAGGCGCAGTGATGTTTGCTACAATGTCTAAGGTATTGATGGAGCTCATAAATGTCAAATAGCCCTCTGAGTCCCAGCCGTGTCCAGAGGGGCTGACACACCGTGTCCAGGGCCCCCACGACAGGCACCGCGGGACCCAGCAGACAACCCAACCTCTTCTTCAGATCAGTTCATTTCATCCTCTGCCATTTCCCAGGGGCCATGCACAATTAAGGTGAAAAAAATGACTCCAAAATATGAAAGGAAACAATGAAACAGAAATCAGCACACCGGTACTGATGACTTCCTTCAGGCCAACCACATAGCCACCGCTGGGTTCCCACGCTTCTTCCTCAAGTGTGTTCACCCTGTGATGCCACCGTGGACATCCTGTGTTCGTCACGGTCTGCCCTGCTGTGAGCCGGGCACCCCCGCACTCTGGCCCCAGCGTTCCCCACAACTCTGGAACCAGCTTAGCAGCAGCCTTGCAGCCTCGCGCCCTCTCTGCCCCCTGTGACCGTCCTCTGTGTCTCCCGCCAGTCTCGAGGCCAGTGTGTTCTTCAGGTTCTAAGATGTCATTGCTAATATCCTCACTGTTCAGTGTTAAGCATCTGCCCTGAGAGCTTGCTGCTGCTGCTGCTGCTGCTAAGTCGCTTCAGTCATGTCCAACTCTGTGTGACCCCATAGATGGCAGCCCACCAGGCTCCCCCGTCCTTGGGATTCTCCAGGCAAGAACACTGGAGTGGGTTGCCATCTCCTTCTCCAATGCATGAAAGTGAAAAGTGAAGGTGAAGTCGCTCAGTTGCTTAGATAGGTTCTATATTTGAGAAAACGAGTCAGTCACTCTCTCTAATCTCAAATGTTCTGTCCATTCGTGCTTGAAAAATAGCGTTTGTAAACCTTGGACAGGAGCTGGTGGCAGACTGATACGACAGAGAGAAGGCGCTTAACAGCCCAATCATGATGAAAATCTCTCTTCTCACTCCCTTAAGAAAAAAACCCAAAGGAAATCTTAAGACCAGAATTGCCAACAAATTAGGAATTGATTTGCTGAATCACCCTTGGACTAATACATTTCAAGATTACGGTTGTTGGAATCTGAGGTCAATATCTTGTGCTATTAAAACACCTGCCATTACCTTTGCTGGTGTCCAGAGACACCACTGCTTTCTGGGTTTTGTCTCCATTTAGAAGGGCTGAGGGAGCAGGCGTCCAGCGGCGTCACACTGCTGAGGGGGGGCCGGCCGCTCAGTGAGCAGCTTTACACACTCGTCCCAGCTCCATGTGTGGTGAAACTGGGGCAGCCGCGCCTGTCCCCCAGTGCCTGGCACGCTGAAGGCAGGGGGTAGACTTTATTTAAGTAACTGAGTCAGTGAAGAGGAATGGGTGAGTGAGTGGGCTTCAGTGTCTGCATCTGGAGATTATAAAATATAAAACCCTAGAAGTTAGACAAAGCAGAAGATCCTTGCTGCGTCCAGGGGTCTCTACCTTGGGCCAGGTTTTCATCCTAATTGGTCCCTGGTTCTCGACCTTTTGGCCAAATGGGAGGGGGGCGTGAAGATTCAACAACAACCTGAAGATCCCAATGGCTGTGCGCCCCCCTCCCTTCATGGCATCTGACTTTCCCTTTAATGGAGCAAACAGTTTGTGTTAGAACATCCAAAGTATGCGTCTCCAAACGGCAGATTTTCTAAAGCTTTTCATTTGTCAGTATATTACAGGAAAGAAAATACAAGAGGCAAATGCAGGGGAAAGTGCTCAAAATCCCGATATCACATCAGAGCCCAACCTCTGAACTGTGAACCCTGTGCGTGGAGCAACGCTGAGGGGCTTTTAAGCGTGTTGGTGACGTCCGTCAGGAGTCTTCATTTGTACCGTGGCAAAAACACGCAGCACAGGGCTCGGCACTCTGACCATTTCTCGGCCACAGCCACACTCTCGTGCCCCATCACCACCACACTTTCCAGAACTTCCTCGTCTTGGCACACTGAGACTCCGCCCGGTGAGACAGGAACTCCCATCCTTCCCCCTGCAGCCCCCGCCGCGTCCCAGCCACCATTCGGCTTCCTGTCTCTGGGTTTGACCACTCAGTGTCCTTCAAATAAATGGAATCACACAGTTTAGCCATCCTGTGTCTGGCTTTTCACACTTAGCATGAGGTCCTTACGGCTCTTTCACGCCGGAGAGTCGCAGGATTTCTTCCTTCTAAAGCTGAAGGTGCGTCAACGTGCCTGCGCATCACAGGGTTTATCCCGTGGCAGACGTTCAACGCCTGGGAACGCAGCTGCTGGGATCGAGTGCAGACAGCCAGGTCTCTGTCTGCAGCCCCCGGCACCCCCAGGAGCAGAACGCTGCGCCACAGGCTGACTCAGGGGCCCAGTTTCTGAGGAGCCTCCAGGCTGTTTCCACAGCAGCGACATTATTTTCCATCCCCACCAATTCTCTGCTTCCTTGGCACTTACTATTTTCTGCTTGTTGGTAGGAACCGTCTTAGCAGGAGTCTGGAGACCTCTCACTGTAGCTTTGACTGGGATTTCCCTATATCAACTCATGTCCTTTGCCCATTTTTAAATCAGTTTATTTGGTTTTATTGCTGTTGCTGAGAAATTCTTTACATATTCCAGACACTAACCGCTTGTTAGATGTATGATTCAGAAACATCTCCTCCTATTGTGAGAACTGGGTTTTTTTTTTAATACTTCATTGATAAGGTTATGATGCAAAAAAGCTTTGACTTTTTATGAAGTTTAGCTTATCTATTTTCTTCCCCTGCCTCTGTTTTTGGTGCCATATCCAAGAAACCATTGCCAAATCCAATATTATAAAGATTTGTCTTTCTGTTTTTTTAAGAGTTTTGTAATTTAAGCTGTTACATTGAGGTCTTTGATACATCTAGAGTTAATTTTTACACATGATGTAATGTAAGGGTCTTCCTTCATTTTTTTTGCACAGAGATATCCATTTTTCCTAACATAATTTGTTCAAAAGACTGCCCAGAAGCTCCTCATTAAAAAAAAAAAGTTATTTCCAAGGGAGGCATTACTAACATTTTTCATTTAAACACTAATTTATATATTAAAACAAAAAGATTTTCATTTTTGGCATACTTTCTCAGTGCTTGAAGGTAGAGTTTTTTGCATTATCTTTAAGGCTCAAAAGAGCCCTGTGAAATTTATCCTTTCCAGTTCAGTTCAGTCCCCAGTCATGTCTAACTCTTTGCGACCCCATGGACCGCAGCACACCAGGCTTCCCTGTCCATCATCAGCTCCCGGAGTTCACTCAGACTCACGTCCATCACTTCAGTGACGCCATCCAACCATCTCATCCTCGGTCGTCCCCTTCCCCCGCCCTCAATCTTTCCCCGCATCAGGGTCTTTTCCAATGACTTGGTTCTTCCCATCAGGTGGCCAAAGTATTGGAGTTTCAGCTTCAGCATCAGTCCTTCCAATGAATATTCAGGACTCATTTCCTGTAGGATTGACTGGTTGGGTCTCCTTACAGTCCAAGGGACTCTCAAGAGTCTTCTCCAACACAATTCAAAAGCATCAGTTCTTCAGCGCTCAGCCTTCTTTACGGTACAACTCTCACATCCGTACATGACTACCATAGCTTTGACTAGATGGACCTTTGTTAGCAAAGTAACGTCTCTGCTTTTGAATATACTATCTAGGTTTGGTCATAGCTTTTCTTCCAAGGAGTAAGCGTCTTTTAATTTCATGGCTGCAGTCACCATCTGCAGTGATTGTGGAGCCTTCAAAAATAGTCTGGCACTGTTTCCACTGTTTCCTTATCTATTTCGCATGAAGTGATGGGACTGGATGCCATGATCTTCATTTTCTAAATGCTGAGCTTTAAGCCAACTTTTTCACTTTCTTCTTTCACTTTCACTTTCATCAAGAGGCTCTTTAGTTCTTTTACATGACTACCATAGCTTTGACTAGATGGACCTTTGTTAGCAAAGTAACGTCTCTGCTTTTGAATATACTATCTAGGTTTGGTCATAGCTTTTCTTCCAAGGAGTAAGCGTCTTTTAATTTCATGGCTGCAGTCACCATCTGCAGTGATTGTGGAGCCTTCAAAAATAGTCTGGCACTGTTTCCACTGTTTCCTTATCTATTTCGCATGAAGTGATGGGACTGGATGCCATGATCTTCATTTTCTAAATGCTGAGCTTTAAGCCAACTTTTTCACTTTCTTCTTTCACTTTCACTTTCATCAAGAGGCTCTTTAGTTCTTCACTTTCTACCATAAGGGTGGTGTCGTCTGCATATCTGAGGTTACTGATATTTCTCCCTGCAATCTTGATTTCATCTTGTGCTTCATCTAGTCCGGCATGTCGAATGATGTACTCTGCATATAAGTTAAATAAGCAGGGTTACAAAATACAGCTTTGATGTACTCCTTTTCCTATTTGGAACCAGTCTGTTGTTCCATGTCCAGTTCTAACTGTTGCTTCCTGACCTGCATACAGATTTCTCAGGAGGAAGGTAATGTGGTCTGGTATTCCCATCTTGAAGAATTTTCCAATTTGTTGTGATCCACACAATTGAAGGCTTTGGCATAGTCAATAAAGCAAAACTAGATGTTTTTCTGGAACTCTTTTGCTTTTTTGATGATCCATTGGATGTTGGTAATTTGCTGTCTGGTTTCTCTGTCTTTTCTAAATCCAGCTTGAACATCTGGAAGTTCACAGGTCATGTAGTGCTGAAGCCTGGCTTGGAGAATTTTGAGCATTACTTTACTAGCATGTGAGATGAGTGCAATTGTGCGGTAGTTTGAGTGTTCTTTGGCATTGCCTTTCTTTGGGATTGAAATGAAAACTGACCATTTCCAGTCCTGTGACTACTGCTGACTTTTCCAAATTTGCTGGCATATTGAGTGCAGCACTTTCACAGCATCATCTTTCAGGATTTGAAACAGCTCAGCTGGAATTCCATCACCTCCACTAGCTTTGTTGGTAGTGATGCTTCCTAAGGCCCACTTGACTTTGCATTCCAGGATGTCTGGCTCTGGGTGAGTGGTTACACCATCGTCATTATCTGGGTCGTGAAGCTCTTTTCTGTACAGGTCTTCAGTTTATTCTTCTTTTATAGAAAGGTAGATGGTCTAACTTTATAAGCACTGGACTTATCAGGGAAAATGGCAATTGAAAATCCTAGCTTCATGAAGATTAATTCTAGTGAAGGAGAAAAATAATAAAGGAAACATGTAGAATTATAGGTAATAAGTGTGCTGCAAAAAGCAAATTTAGAAAGAGTGCCCTCTTTTTCTTTTTTTATTTTTAAATTTTATTTTTACTTTATTCTTTGTTACAATACTGTATTGGTTTTGCCATACATTGACATGAATCAGCCACAGGTGTACACGAGCTCCCAATCCTGAAACCCCCTCCCACCTCCCACCTCATATCATCTCTCTGGATCATCCCCATGCTCCAGCCCCAAGCATCCTGTATCCTCTATCGAACATAGACTGGTGCTTCATTTCTTACATGATAGTATACATGTTTCAATGCCATTCTCCCAAATCATCCCACCCTCTCCCTCTCCCTCAGAGGCCAAAAGTCCGTTCTATACCTCTGTGTCTCTTTTGTTGTCTCGCATACAGGGTCATCATTACTATCTTTCTAAAATCCATATGTATGTGTCAGTATACTGTATTGGTGTTTTTCTTTCTGGCTTATTTCACTCTGTATAATTGGCTCCAGTTTCATCCATCTTATTAGAACTGATTCAAATGTATTCTTTTTAAGGGCTGAGTAATACTCCATTGTGTATATGTACCACAGCTTTCTCACCCTCTTCTGCAGTAATGGAGAGCTACACCTTGAAGAACAGGGACCGAGGATGATGGAGACCGGGACACTGAGTGAAGACCGAAGCTGGTGGGGCAGGGGGCCTGGACCCCGGAGGGAAGGAACCCCTTCTCCGGAGCGACCCTCGCCCCACGGGCTGGCTGGCGGTCATCAAGGGGCATCTGAACCAGACCAGCACCCTGGAAGCCCCCGCTTCTGCACACCCCAGGCAGCCCCGCCTGCGGGCACAGAGATGCTGCAGGCGGCTGACTGTGTGCTCCCGACGCCAGGGACCCCGCCTCGCTCGCAGCCGCCCTGACCCTGAGGCTTCCTCAGGAGGACCCCCTCCACCACCCACTTGCCTGCCCCCGGCCCCCAGCGTCCTCACCGTGTGAACTCCGCCTCGCCTCCCCCGTGTCCGTGTACCGGGGCGTCCCCCTCAGGAGGGACCGTCTGCTCTGGGTGCACCGGTGCCCATGCCCAGGGAGCTGCCGGGGAGCAGCCAGGAAGTCCCAGGATTCAGAGAGGGGCCAGGAAACCCTGCGGAACTGAGCCCCTGGCGCTGGTTCTCGAGGTCAGGGGTTCCGTCTCGGGCACTCCTCACACAGCAGACTGGCCGCCCCACCGGCCGGAGCCCCGCACCCGGCAACGGGGACGCGGCCCAGCACTCGGGACGGCAGCGTCGGGGTGAGCAAAGGGCACAGACCCTGAGCAGCGGCCGAGTCGCGAGCAGGGCCAACACGGACGGAGGCCCATCTTCTCAGCAACCGGATCTTTGATGCTTGTACTTCGTTGTGATGTGGGCCTCACTGGTGGATCAGGCAGTAACGAATGTGCCTGCAGCGAGGGAGAGCCAGGTTCGATTCCTGGGTCGAGAAGATCCCCTGGAGGAGGGCCTAGCAACCCACTCAGCATTCTTGGCTGGAGAATCCCACGGACAGAGGATCCTGGTGGGCTATGGGGTTGCAAAGAGTCAGACACGACTGAAGCGACTTAGCACATAGCTCAGCTAAAAGGTAATGTGGGTTGTTTTTGGAAGAAGTAGGGATGTTCTTACAGCAGGACAAGGGCAGAAGCTCCACGTAGGTGCCGGTGGACGCTGGCCAGCTGGGCCACCCGCTCCGAGGATGCTCATGGCTCACCTCTTCAGACCCCAGCGTCCTAGCCAAAGCGCTTGGAGACAGCCTGGCACCTCTCAACATTCCGGATGATCCCTGAAACTCACTCCAACTCAAAATTTCTATGAATCTAATTATGCTATTCTTTAAAATTCTCGGGAATAGTGTCATTTGAAATATGATACTGGTAATGTCCCAAGCTCACAAATATTCATGAAAGAGCATTTTCCCCCCTTTCCATGTGGACCATATGGATTTCAAGTCTCTTTCAAGTGCAGTATTTGGCTTTTGGAACAAATACAGCATTATTTTTTTGAACAACAAAAGTGCTTTTATTATATGTACTTTGAGCATTTGTAGACCAAGAAATATATCTACTTTAAAAAATTGAAAAGGTCTCCAGGCCTATTGAAGCTTTGTAGCTACATCAAGGATAAATTCAAAGACATCGGTTGTTCAGGAAAATAACAGACACTAGAATCATGAAAGGCAGAAAGGACCACCTCGCACTTTGTCGCGCACATCACAGCGTCAGTGTTTCGACCTCGCGCTGTTGGCTTCGGACTGAATGAGTCTTGACTGAGGGGCCACTCTTCGTCCACTCCTGCTCTCTCCCGGTCAGGTGACAGTGTCCTCCACAAGATGTGACAATCAGAATGTCCCCAGTCGGTGCCAAATAGTCCCGGAGGAGGGGGAGGGGGAATAACCGCAGGACCCAAAGGACCCGTGGGCTAGCCACAAGGGGAGGGGACGTGCCTGTGGGCAGAAATCCCCAGCACGCATGGAAAAGCCACAGGACCCTTGGGGTGGGAAAGAAGCCCCCAGCTCACCCTCACAGACCACAGATGAGAGCACTATACAGGAACAGCGAGAAGACCGTTCACCCTTGCAGACTGTCAGCTGAAGGGCTCCAGACCTGATCTCCCAGGGAGATGAACTGAGTCAACGGCACCAGCCTGCATCTGAGACCTAATCAGAGAGGCCAATACACTTACCAAATGTCACACAGCCAGTCAAAATCACCCACAAGACCTGGAAATCCACATGATCTTTCTAGACTGTAAAATAAGCCCCAAATCTTACACTTCTAAAATTTCAGTGAAATTTAATGGAAGTCTTTCCTTCATCCTTTAGAAATTAAAAAAGTCACAGTTCCTACATACTAAAATCTCTGTCTACTAAAATATCTAAAGGGCTTAAGCTCAGTGTCATAGTACTGACATTTGGGAAATAATCACCACCACCGTGTAGTCCTAAATGTAAATAAGAGCTTGACAGAATCTAATTATCCTTTCCTCCCCAAGTTTCCCAGGCAAGTTAGGAAGGCGGTGGACAGACGCAGTGAGGAAAGGCAGGATCAGAAGTTTGAGGGGTGACCTAAATGCAGCCGTGGTCCCTCTCCGCCCACCCCCTGCACCTCCCTTCCGCCCACAGAGCCGGGAGTGAAGGGGAAAGACTGCCTGACCACCCCCCGCCGTGCTGGAGGACCAGAGTGAAGACAGGGCGCCCAGGCGTGGGGTCACATGACCGAGGGAGCCCTCTCCTGGGGAGAGGAAAGAGACCAGAGGCTGTCCTGGGTCCCCCTGCATGAGCGATCAGATGAGGCGCCCTCGGGGGAGCCTCTCCTGCGCGCTCGCGGTGCCGCCTGCTTGCTGCCCTCCGCTCGGGGCTCTTCAGAAGAACCGCAGAGTCAGCTCTTGGGGCCGAGGCCGCGCGAGGAGGCGCCGCCGCAGGGGACGCGCCCTCAGCGGCCTGGGCGGTGCCAGCAGGGCCCCAGCAGCCACCGGAAACGCAGAGGCGCGGGGGGAACTGGGGCGGCCGGACCTGACAGCGACGGGAGAGACCGCGAGAGCGGAACGGGCCTGTGTGGACGGAAAATGCGGGGTCTCCATAGGGCCTGTCAATGAGACAAAGAAAGCTGCCAGAAACGTGGGAAAACCTAGGGAAAAAGTCAGACAGTTTCCCTGAGCTGAAAGCTAGGATACGCAGTCATTCGAGCATAAACAAGCTGTTTCCTGAATAAACAAAGAGTGGCAACAAATGCACTTGTGTGGACAAGAGTAAGGGAACCCAGATCCTGTTAGCAGCAGGGCAAGTGGTGATTTGTGTCCTCAGCAACCAAAATATCATTTTCTCTTAAACATGAATTGTCGAAACGTAATGGAATAAGGCTCACGGTACCTGAGGGAGAACGCAGTTTTCACGTTTTTTTAATGACCAAGGTGCACTACATCTAATAAGCAGAACAGCAGAGTTCAGGGCGGTTCCTCTCAAGGACCCCTCCTCAGGGAGGGACTCCAACCAAGTGACCAGCCCAGGAACAGAAAACTGAGATATAAAGAGACTACCAGTAACTACTGAAACTAGCTGAACGTAAACCTGCTCACAAAGCAGACTTAGACACAAAAAGACCGTTCAGTCACAGACCTAGAACGTGGGCCACAGAGATTTATGTTATGGGTGGAACTGTGTCCCCTCCATCTCCAGTCTAGGCCTTCCCAGGTGGTGGTAGTGAAAAGAACCTGCCTGCCAATGCAAGAGACACAAGACATGCAGATTCCAACCCTCAGTCAGTAAGATCCCTTAATGTATGAAGTATCAACAACCTCAGATATGCAGACAGAACCACGATTATGGCAGAGAGTGAAGGGGAGCTGAAGAGCCTCTTGATGAAAGTGAAAGAGGAGAGTGAAAAAGCTGCCTTAAAACTCAACTTTCAAAAAATGAAGATCATGGCATCTGGTCCCATCACTTCATGCCAAATAGATGGGGAAACAGTGGCACACTTTATTTTCTTGGGCTCCAAAATCACTGCAGGTGGTGACTACAGCCATGAAATTAAAAGATGCTTGCTCCTTGGAAGAAAGCTATGACCAACCTAGACAGCATTTTAAAAAGCAGAGACATTACTATGACAACAAAAGTCCATCTAGTCAAAGCTATGGTTTTTCCAGTAGTCAGGTTTGGATGTGAGAGTTGGACTATGAAGGCAGAGCGCCGAAGAATTGATGCTTTTGAACTGTGGTGTTGGAGAAGACTCCTGAGAATCCCTTGGACTGCAAGGAGATCCAACCAGTCCATTCTGAAGGAGATCAGTCCTGGGTGTTCACTGGAAGGACTGATGCTGAAGGTGAAACTCTAACACTTTGGCCACCTCATGTGAAGAGTTGACTCATTGGAAAGACCCTGATGCTGGGAAAGATTGAGGGCAGGTGGAGAAGGGGGCGACAGAGGATGAGATGGCTGGATGGCATCTCTGACTTGATGGACGTGAGTTTGAGTGAACTCCGGGAGTTGGTGACGGACGGGAGGCCTGGTGTGACCGCAGATCATGCGGTCGCAAAGACCTGGACATGACTGACTGAGCGACAGCTTATCCCAGGGCGTGAAATGGCAGTCCACTCCAGTAACACTGTCTGAAAAATTCCGTGGACAGAGGAGCCTGGAGGGCTGTAGTCTGTGGGGCTGCAAGACTCGGACACGGCTGAGCACACACACAGAGATCGGTAGACTAGAGTCCCAGCAACCAGCACGGCCACCTCTGGGGACAAGCCCCTGATGTGGGCTTGTCACTAGGTCGCGTCTGACTCTGTGACCCCACGGACTGCAGTCGCCAGGCTTCCCTGCCCCTCGCCATCTCCCGGAGTTTGCTAAAATTCATGCCCACCGAGTTGGTGATGCCATCCAGCCATCTCATCCTCTGTCATCCCCTTCTCCCACCCACCATCAATCTTTCTGAGCATCAGGGTTTTTTCAGTGAGTCAATTCTTCACATCAGGTGGCCAAAGTATTAGAGCTTCAGCTTCAACATCAGTCCTCCCAATGAATATTCAGGGCTGATTTCCTTTAGGATTGACTGGTTTGATCTCCTTGCAGTCCGAGGGACTCTCAAGAATCTTCTCCAACACTACAGTTCAAAAGCATCAATTCTTCAGTGCTCAGCTTTCTTTATGGTCCAACTCTCACATCCAAACCTGACCACTGGAAAAACCATAGCCTTGACTAGACGGACCGTTGTCAGCAAAGTGATGTCTCTGCTTTTTAAATTGCTGTCTAGGGTGGTCATAGCTTTCCTTCCAAGGAGCAAGCATCTTTTCATCTCATGGCTACAGGCACCATCTGCAGTGATTTTGGAGCCTCCCAAAATAAAGTCTCTCACTGTTTCCATTATTTCCCCATCTATTTGCCATGAAGTTATGAGACTGGATGCCATGATCTTCTTCTTTTGAATGTTGATTTTTAAGCTATCTTTTTCACTTTTCTCTTTCACTTTCATAAAAAGGCTTTTTAGTTCTTCTTCATTTTCTGCCATAAGGGTGGTGTCATCTGCATATCTGAGGTTATTGGTATTTCTCCTGGCAATCTTGATTCCAGCTTGTGCTTCGTCCAGCCCAGCGTTTCTCATGATGTCCTCTGCATATAAGTTAAATAAGCAGGGTGACAGTGTGCAGCCTTGACGGACTCTTCTCCCAATTTGGAACCAGCTGCTCTTCCATGTCCGGCTCTAACTGTCGCTTCCTGACCTGCATGCAGGTTTCTGAGGGCAATTAGGTGGATTAGAGTGTGGTCCTAATCCCATAAGACTGGTTTCCCATGAAAGAGGAAGAAGCAGTGGATGTCCACAGGGGGAAACTCGTATGGACACAGTGGTAGCCGTGGACGAGCCGGGGAGGGAGGTCCCTGAGATCTGGGGCTTTTCTCCAGAGCTGGGAGGAAGTGTTTCTGAGGTGTAAGCACCGAGTCTGTGGTATTTTGCTACGGGGCCTGAGAAGGCTGGCAGAATGCACCGTAGAATGAGTCCTGTTTAGAGTGATGGGAACCAGCAAATCGAATCTAACAGTTTGAGGAACGTGGGCTAAAGTAATTTTAATGAAAATAATCAGTTAATAAATTATACAGTCAATAAATAGTGCCCAAAACACTGGCCAATAATGTTTTGTTGTTAATTTTAAAAAATAGAAATAAAGCATGCAATTAATAGAAATAAAGATAATGGTTAGAAAAATACTAAAAACAAAAAATAAGGAATTAGA
>SJYC01045300.1:0-14974 GCA_006408675.1 Madoqua kirkii | reverse complement strand
GTGTGTGTGTGTGTGTGTGTGTGTGTGTGTGTGTGTTACTCAGGCATGTCCCATTCAACGTGACTCCATGGACTGTAGCCCATCAGGCTCCTCTGCCCATGGGATTTTCCAGGCAAAAATACTGGAATGGGTTGCCATTCCCTTCTCCAGGGGATCTTCTCGACCCAGGGATTGCACCTGGGTCTCCTGCAGGCAGACTCATTACTGTCCAAGCCGTCAGATACTCATCACATCCTTTGGTTAAAACAAAACAAAACTAAACACTATCATTTTTTATATCATAAAAATATCTTGTAAAAAATACAATATTTATTTATGGAAAAAATCTATTTATACTAAGTTGGATTTAAAACAAATTAATTAAAGACATTATGAAAAATTTTAACATCAGACTCATATTAGAAATTCATATTTAAAAAAGAATAACCAGAATGATTATTCTTATAATCAAAAACAAGCAAGAATGCCCAATAGCATCACAAAATTTTAATATAAAAGTAAGTATAATACAGTGTATATGTACAACACCTGGCATATTAGCCAAGAAAATGACAAATTATCTCTAATCTTTACATCAACCCAGGCGGCAACATTACTTCCCAGTTTAATGAAGACACAGTGGGCTCTCTGGGGAGAGCCTCCTGCAGGGCTGAGCTAGAACCAGGGCCTTCTGGGTCCAGCACCTCCCTGCTGGTCACTCGCCGCTGATGTCCTTGTTCTGGACGTTCCACATAATGAAACCACACAAAGAGAAGGGACACAAGAAAAAACTGGGGAAGCAGGGCCAAATCAGCGTTGTTTGTAGATCATATGACTACTTGCATGCAATTCAGAAGTGTCTATTGAAAATCAGTAATGCAATATGGTGCTCAGACACAAAGACTGTGAAAAATCACTGTGCTAATATTATAAAATACAGTGAAAAAGATGTGCTTGTAATAGCAACAAGTAATATAAAACACCTAGGAATACACACCCACAAATTTGGAGGACTTGTATCACCAAAATCTGTCATCTGCTAAAGAGAAAAACTCTAGAAACAAAACATTATAGATTATCTCCCCCCGTGTAATCTAACTGGACAAATCTAAATTTCCTTACAGAAACAGACAAAAATCTAATTTTAAAACTTTATTTGAAGTACAATAAGGTGATACTTTGCCAATAAAGGCCTGTATATTCAAACCAATGGTTTTTCCAGTGGTCATGTATGGATGTGAGAGCTGGACCGTAAAGAAAGCTGAGCATCGAAGAACTGAGGCTTTTGAGCTGTGGTGCTGGAGAAGACTCTTGAGAATCCCTTAGACTGCAAGGAGATCAACCAGTCCATCCTAAAGGAAATCAGTCCTGAATATTTATTGGAAAGACTGATGCTAAAGCTGAAGCTCCAATACTTTGGCCACCTAATGTGAAGAACTGACTCACTGGAGAAGACCCTGATGCTGGGAAGGACTGAAGGCAGGAGGAGAAGGGGACAACAGAGGATGAGACGGTTGGATGGCATCACCGACTCGACGGACATGAGTTTGAACACGCTCCAGGAGTTGGTGATGGACAGGGAGGCCTGGTGTGCTGCAGTCCATGGGGTTGCAAGGGGACAGGTACAACTGAGTGACTGAGCTAAACTGAAGATGATACTTTACAAGTGACATCAAGTGTAGTTTAAAGATTTAATAACTATAAAAGTATTATAATGTTACAGCAACTAACATACAAAAATTATACACTGAAAATAGATCCAAAAAAACACATAAGCATTCTTATATGGTGAATATTGTTTTTTCCAATAAGCAACATGAACTAAGCGTAACAGACAAAAGAATTACTAAAATTGTTTAATTTGTTTTTTAAGTTGAGGTGGGATTGACACATATCACTATTTTAGCCTCAAGTGTTTGACATAATAATTTGATATTTGTATATACTGCAGAATGATTACCACAGGCTGTCTGATTAACTTCCATCATCTCACATGAAGTGAAGTCGCTCAGTCGTGTCCGACTCTGCGACCCCATGGACTGTGGCCTATCAGGCTCCTCCATCCATGGGATTCTCCAGGCAAGAGTGCTGGAGTGGGGTGCCACTTCCTTCTCCAGGGGATTTTACAGGTATTTTCATGATGAGAGTTTCTCGGTCTACTCTCTCGGCAGTTTGCAAACCTGAAACACAGTTTTGCCAACTATAGTCCCCATCACATGCCCAGGACTTATTTTGTAACTGGAAGTTGGTACCTTTGACCACTGAAGGGTTAACTTTTAAGTTAAGAAGTCTGTATTAGGACTTTACATATAGCTGTATCTTCTGGGCTATATTATTCACTCAATGCTGATAAACCAGATTCCTCCCAAGGGTAAGATGATGCAATGTCATCTGATATTCATAATGCTAACCCTGAAGCAATAATCTGAATTGTTTCTGAGTCACCAAATAAGATTAAACTGTGTGCACTATAATTTGTGTTCTCTGCATCTTAATACATTTGGGTTCTTTAGAAACTGCCCACTGAGGAGGGCTAGCCGCTGGCTTCAGCCTCGGTCTCCCATCCATGCTTCTTCCTGGCTCCAACCTCCACTGTTCTGTCAGAATTCAAATAAAATTATATTCCTATTTTTTTTAAGTATTGTATTCTTGATTAAGTAGATAATTTCTCTCCCTCAACCAGGCTTAGAAAAAGTCTTCCTGCTTAGATATGAAAGACAGAATCTGGACTCTTCTTTCCAAAAATACAGGTCCCGTTTTGCAGAGTGTATTTTCATGAAGGAGTTCAAGCCTGTTTCAAAAGGCACGTGGGTGGTGTGGGCTTTTCACAGGTTGGAACAGCTCCTGACAAAATAATGGGGTGTAAGCCTGCATCCTTAGAGGGAGCAAGCGGAGCTGAGGCAGGACAGGATGGTCCAGGAGCCGTCACTCCTAACCCCCAGGCTGACCCCAGCCCTGACGGCTGCTCTCGCCCCTGCTGGGGACCCCTGTTTTGAGAAAGGTCACCCTGGGTTCTCTCAGACTCTGAGGAGCTCCTGAAGACAGCCTCGGGGGCCAGAGGAACCGACCTCCCTAAGACGCTGTTGCTGAAATGGACTCATGCTTGGAAAAGCTCCAGCCGCCTTGGAGGTGGGTTTAGCAGAGAGGCCTGGTCCCTCCTGACATCCCTCTCGCTTTCCTGACTTCACACCGAGCCCAGGTCCTCAGGGCCCAAACAAGTGAGCTGCAACTTGAGAACGGCAGGACTAGCAATGAAAGCAGACGTCAATCTGCTGGTGATAAACCAGGATCACCGAAGGACATTTATTATACTCTCAATTATTCTATTTTTCTCTTTGCAAAATACCTTAGGAAGAGTATACAGGAACTGTAGAGAGGAAAACATCTCATCCAGAGCTGGAAAGGCCTGCAGAGCTCTGCTTTCAAGTCCCAGCTGGATACAGCAGGCTGACCCTGTCAGGCTCAAAGGCAGGTTTGACTTTAGGTTACCAAGATTAAGGAGATTTAAAGTCACTACTAAAGGCTACTAAGCTCACGGCATCCAGTCCGATCATTTCATGGCAAATAGATGGGGAAACAGTGGAAACAGTGGCTGACCTTAATTTTGGGGGCTCCAAAATCACTGGGTGACTGCAGCCATGAATTTAAAAGACACTTACTTCTTGCAAGGAAAGTTATGACCAACCTAGATAGCATATTGAAAAGCAGAGACATTACTTTGTCAACAAAGGCCCATCTAGTCAAGGCTATGTTTTTTCCAGTAGTCATGTATGGATGTGAGAGTTGGACTATTTTGAGCACCAAAGAACTGATGCTTTTGAACTGTGGTGTTGGAGAAGACTCTTGAGAGTCCCTTGTACTGCAAGGCGATCCAACCAGTCCACTCTGAAGGAAATAAGTCCTGAATATTCATTGGAAGGACTGATGCTGAAGCTGAAATTTCAATACTTTGGCCACCTCATGCGAAGAGTTGACTCACTGGAAAAGACCCTGATGCTGAGAAAGACTGTGGGCAGGAGGAGAAGGGGTTGAGAGAGGATGAGATGGGTGGATGGTATCAGCGACTCCATGGACAGGAGTGTGACTGAACTCCGGGAGCTGGTGATGGACAAGGAGGCCTGGCGCGCTGCCGTCCATAGGGTCACAAAGAGTCGGACACGACTGAGCAACTAAACTGAACTGAACTGAACTGAAAGGTTATAAGACTTTTCATTCAATAAACATGGAAGCAAGGAAGAGAGATGGGGAAAGAATAGGAGAAATGAAGAAACAGGGAGCAAGAAAAGAAAGAACGTGAGGAGGAAGGGAAGCGCCAGCAGGAACCCTGGCTCCTGAGCAGCTGGGGCATCAGGTGAGTGAGGCTTGGCCCTGAGCCAGCGGAGCTCATACCAGGAGGAGTGACAAAGCGATCATGAAAGGTAGGGTGGATGAAAACAGGCTTTATACGCATACAGTTAACGTCGATTTAAATGACTGTGATAGCAAAATTTGTATGCTTTGACAAATTAAACTTTGTAAATGATTATCTCAAATGAAAGGAAATCTTAAACTGTCTTGAATTTTCTTTTCTTTTTGGAAGAGACAACTTTTTAAAATGTAATATAAGAATTTTATCCTCTAATATTTTCAAAAGCATGAGGAGAGAAGAGAGATAAAGAGCCTCCTGTGAAAACATGGCTAAAGGATAATATCATTTTTTATTAAAAACTCTATATATTACTAACAAAGGAGATCATTACCTTTGTAATCCAAATGAAAAACAGAGACTAACACCATGAGGAAAATTGGCTCAACAGCTGGAGGCAACACTACCGGAAAAAAGCAAGTCAGTGATGCGTGTCAGAAAGAGAGAGAATAATGCTTAGGAGACATTCAACTAGAGGGAAAGACTTCACGCTAAATTTGATTATAAGTCACTATTAGTAAAAAGAGAAAAACTGACCCTGAGCTTGTATTAAATCAGATTCATGTGTTTACATGTTCTGTGTTTGAGGCTAGATAGCAATGACAAACTGATTTTTTTTCAAACCTATGGCTCAGCCCGTGAAGAAGCAGGAGAGGTGGGAGACGCAGGTTCGATTCCTGGATGCGGAAGATCCCCTGGAGAAGGAAATGGCAACCCACTCCAGTGCTCTCGCCTAGAGAATTCCATGGACAGAGGAGCCTGGCGGGCTACAGTCCATAGCGTCACAAAGAGTCGGACACGACTGAAGTGACTTAGCATGGCGAGCACAAATAAACTCAATGTGGATTCATTGTAGCATTACAGACTCGATGACCAGGTATATTAAACAATTTAGTACAGAACTGAAATGCCCAGAAACAGAAAGAGTTTCCATGTGCTGATCTCAAAACTCTTTACTTCCATTCTATGAAGCATCCAACTAGCAAAGGTATAACCAACATTATCCAGATAGCTTTAGCTTTGGGTCTTGACCTGGACTTATCGAATACAACTCAGTGTAAGTTACATGATACCACAATACCGGTATGAACATTTTTATAGATTAATATCCCCTTCTGACACACTGAATCCAAGAGAACATTAAAAGACAGTAGGATTCATCCTGGGAGTGTAGGTGGAGTTCAGTTCAGTCACTCAGTCGTGTCCGACTCTTTGTGGCCCCATGAACTGCAGCACACCAGGCCTCCCTGTCCATCACCAACTCCTGGAGTCTACCCAAACTCAAGTCTATCGAGTCGGTGATGCCATCCAACCATCTCATCCTCTGTCGTCCTCTTCTCCTGCCTTCAATCTTTCCCAGTATCAGGGTGTCAGCTCTGGCCCTGTCTCTTATACACATCTCCCTTCTGACACACTGAATCCAAGAGAACATTAAAAGACAGTAGGATTCATCCTGGGAGTGTAGGTGGAGTTCAGTTCAGTCACTCAGTCGTGTCCGACTCTTTGTGGCCCCATGAACTGCAGCACACCAGGCCTCCCTGTCCATCACCAACTCCTGGAGTCTACCCAAACTCAAGTCTATCGAGTCGGTGATGCCATCCAACCATCTCATCCTCTGTCGTCCTCTTCTCCTGCCTTCAATCTTTCCCAGTATCAGGGTCTTTTCAAATGAGTCCATTCTTTGCATCAGGTGGCCAAAGTATTAGAGTTTCAGCTTCAACATCAGTCCTTCCAATGAATATTCAGGACTCATTTCCTTTAGGATGGACTGGTTGGATCTCCTTGCAGTCCAAGGGACTTTTGAGATTCTTCTCCAACACCACAGTTCAAAAGCCTCGATTTTTTGGTGCCCAGCTTTCTTTATAGTCCAAACTCACATCCATTCATGACCACTGGAAAAAACATAGCCTTGACTAGACAGACCTTTGCTGACAAAGTAATGTCTCTGCTTTTGAATATGCTATCTAGGTTGGTCATAACTTTCCTTCCAAGGAGTAAGCGTCTTTTAATTTCATGGCTGCAGTCACCATCTGCAGTGATTTTGGAGCCCCCCAAAATAAAGTCTTTCACTGTTTCCCCACCTATTTGCCATGAGGTGATGGGACCAGATGCCATGATCTTGGTTTTCTGAATGTTGAGCTTTAAGCCAACTTTCTCACTCTCCTCTCTCACTTTCATCAAGAGGCTCTTTTCACTTTCTGCCATAGCGGTGGCGTCATCTGCATATCTGAGGTTATCGGTATTTCTCCCGGCAATCTTGATTCCAGCTTCGACACAGGGAAATCAGTTGATGCAATGTACCATGTTAATAGAATGAAGAGCAAACACACATGATCATGTAAATAGATGCAAAGGAAGCATTTGACAAAATTCAACACATTTTGCTGATTTAAGAAACAAACTCAGCAAACTAGGAGTAGAAGAGAATGTTTTTAGCATCACACAGGACAACTGGGAAAACTATAGCTAAGATCACAGTTAATAATGAAAGACTGAAATGCGCCCTCCCCCGACAAGATCAAGAGCAAGACAAGGGTGCCTGGTGCCACGTGGTACTGCAGGTCCCAGCCAGAGCAGCTGGGAAAGAAAATGAAGTAAGCTGTTCAAATTGAAAGTAAAGGTAGCTCTATCTGCAGATGACACGATTCTGTACATAGAAAATCTGCAGAGTTCATCCATGGCCAGAATAAACTATTAGCATTGATAAAGCAAAGCTGCAGGGTATGAGGTCAACAACAGCAAAAATAATCAGTTGTGTTTCCATAGGGTAGGAGTAAATAATCTGAAAGGAAATTAAAACTAAATTTACAGTAACATTCAAAGTAGTAAAATATCTAGAAAGACATTTACCCAAAAAAGTAACAGCTTTATACACTGAAACCACAAGACATTGCTGAAATAAGTCAAAGACCTAAATAAATGGAAAGACATCCCTAATTATAAACTGGAAAATGTAATATTGTTAATACGACAATACTCCCCAAATGGTCTTCACAGTGAAGACAATCTCAGCCCAAATTTAATGGCCTTTTTTTTTTTTTTTTGACAGGAAAAGCTGATTCTCAAATTCAAATGGAAATATGCTGCTGCTGCTAAGTCGCTTCAGTCATGTCCGACTCTGTTCGACCCCATAGTCAGCAATCCACCAGGCTCCCTCGTCCCTGGGATTCTCCAAGCAAAAACATTGGAGTGGGTTGCCATTTCCTTCTCCAGTGCATGAAAGTGAAAAGTGAAAGTGAAGTCGCTTAATCATGTCTGACTCTTCTCGACCCCATGGACTGCAGCCTACCAGGCTCTTCCATCCATGGGATTCTCCAGGCAAGAGTACTGGAATGGGGTGCCATGGAGTCCCCAGATAGTCAAAACAATTTTGAAAAAGAATAGGAGGACTCACACTTCCAGTTTCAAACCTTAAACAAAGCAAATGTGCTTCCTTGCTAGAATTTGTCACAAAGTCAATAGGTGCAGCACTTGCTTTCGGGGCTATTTGCAGGCATAATCAAAGTGATGAAATAAATTTTGAGTCGCCAAAGCCCATGCTCCCAATGAGGGTCGTCCAAGGCTGCCCTCCGCCTTCCTGTCTCAGGTCTCACCTGTAAACGGTGCACAGGCGAGCCATGGCAGCGTATTTAGCGCCACAGTTTTAAACTCTCTGCATGTTTGCAGCGATTTTTGCATTAAAATGGCCCCAGGCATATTGCTGAAGGCTTGGTTCCTGCACTTAAGCACAAGAAGGCCAAGTCCCTGGAGAAACAACCCTTGTTTACAAGTTCTAACCACTTTCCCACGAACAAGTCTGTTTTGCCCTCCCTCATCCTCAGCTTTTCTCTCTACTTTATCAAAGGCAGCCTCGACGCTCTCGTACCATGCCCTCCCTTCTCTGCCACAGGCTCAGCCTTCAGAGCGGCCCGCTCTGTCGTGTCCCCACCCTGCACCATCAGGACTGGCCCTCTCCTCTCCTGCAGGCTCTGCGCGAGCTCCCCGTCTCCTTCAACAGCGATCTTATAATTTGGTTTAGATCAATACCAGCATTCAGTTTTGTCATTGTAAACGTAATTGACAAAGACCTTTGATGAACTATGAGTGTGTGATTTACAGCAGAACCCCCTTCTCTGGGGTTAGGACTGCCTCGTTCTCTCTCTGGTTGTTACTCAAGTAACAACGCCAAATCTCCTCTCCAGGCCTTCAGACGCGTCACCCAGTTTTCTCCCAATCCCGTCTTCTTTGAGATGAAGCTGTCTCCACTGGGCGTCCTTTAAACCGGCTGCCCAAGCTGCTCAGGGCCAGCCACCCTCCGCCCCGGGAGGCTCCTCCTCGGCAGCCTCCCTTGTTCCTGTTTCCCTGCCTCCTCTCTTGGGCCTCAGCGACGCACACGTCCCAGGAGGGCAGCCAGGAGGCAGATACCTTTCGTGTCTGAAGACCTCTACATTCCACCTTAAATTCTGGTTGATAGTTTGGCCAGATTTGGTACACAAGGTTCACAAGAACGTGGGCTGCCCCATCTCCGTGCTGCGTGTGAATGGCTGGTCCTCGTGTTCTGTCTCAGGGGCTCAGCTTCCTTCTGCCCTGAAGAGTCCTGGCATCGTGCTTTGCTTTGACTTGAACTTCATCCCTTGTACTGGGCTGTCGGTGTTTCCTTTCAGTTTGGAAAGCGGTGTTATCTGGCTGCGGAGGGTCGTTCTTGATTATTTCAGGGGTTGCCTTCCCTCAGATGTCTCTGACCTGGGTTAGGACAAAGGCTGGGGACCAGCTGCCCAAGCTTCGCTTCCCCAGCGCCCGGCCTGCCTGTCAGCACTAATTTCCAAAAGATTTCCTCAACAGTAGTTTCCAGCTCTTTCACTGTTTTAATTTGGGCTCCCTGATAGTTCAGCTGGGGAAGAATCTGCCTGCAACTCGGGAGACCCCAGTTCGATTCCTGGGTTGGAAAGATCTGCTGGAGAGCACAGGCTGCTCGCTCGGTGTTCTGGCCTGCAGGATTCCCTGGACTGTGTGGGTGGAAAGAGCCAGACGCTGTCTGAGTGCCTTCCGCTTTCTCTTCTCTCGTGCCTCAGTGCTCACTGCTGTCCTCTGGGTCTTTCTGCCTGATGGCGCCTTTCCTCATTTCACAGCATCTCTCGCCCCCTGAGGGTGCTGCTGCTAATCACTGTCTGCTCTCTTCTGCTCACACTGTTCAAGCTGCATTGGCTTGGAGTCGATCTGCTCTCTGTCTTTCCTGCCAGTAAGTTTCTCGGTGCGCCTAGGAGTCACTGGGGCCCTTTCTCGCTTAGGAGAGGCGCACTGGGCAAGGAGCACGCGCTTCTGTGTCGCGTCCCCCTGCAGCGGCCCAGCTTCTCTGCAGCCCTCTGGAGATGAAGCAATGGGGGCCTGAGCTCTGGGAACGCTGTGCCCCTCTGGGACTCTCTAGGGCTGGCTCAGCCAGCTCTCACTGCCTACTTTCCTCCTCAGGAGGGAGACAGGCCCCTGCCCCCCAGGCCTCCCTGCCAGTGGACACTGCCACCAGTGAGCCCAAGGGTCCGCAGTCCCCAAGCAGCCCCCTTTCTAAAGAAGGGAAAATGCGAGCTAGGAGGCAGCGTGAGAGCCGAACATCCCCAGTACAGGCGCGCCCCTTCAGGCGGCCAGGTCCAGACTTGTCCCGCTGTCCCGTGTCCTCCGGGGCCTGCCCCGCAGCTACCCTCCGCAACATCCCTGATCAGCTCCTGCAGGGAGTTGCCGCCAAAGGGAAACATGCGGGTGCTTAGTCTGCTTCAAAGGAAAAGAAAAAGAAAATGCCTAATTTTATATGAAATTGCACGAGCACAGAAAGACAAGAAGGGTTCTGGAAGCTCAATGCTGCAGCACCAAGCAGCGAGCCGCGTGCACCCGGAGGGCCTCCGGAGGCAGTGGTGCAGTGCGCCCGCCCGCCCGGGTGCAGAGTCCAGGTGAGCCCGGGACCCTCAGCCTCAGGTGCACACGGGCCACAGCCGGCACAGCCGGTGAGAGCCGCAGACCTTGTGTGCAAAGCCGGCGCATTTTAAAACACGGTCAAAGTTATTTTTAACCCTTTACAGTCCTTTCTGGTTTGCACGGTTAGGAGACTACTTTAAATCTTTTCTTTATTACATTTGGAACTGCAGACATGGACACACTGTAGATTGTGAATGAGAGAGAAAGGGCCCCCCACAGCCGCAGCCTGAGGGCCGACCCAGGAGAGGGGCCCCGGTGTCAGGCAGGGCCGCCCCGCCCGGACCTCCGCCAGCGCCCCCTGCACACGCGCTCCACGGCGCGTGGCCCGGGGCTCACACCTCCCTCCCACCGCAGGGCGCGCCCCAGCCTGAAAGGCGCCCGCGGAAGGGCTGCCGACTTCGACCCTGTGTCTGCAGGGTCATCCTCTGGTGGTCACGCTGCCCCGCGGGCACTGCCTGCTGCCCGGGGCGGCGGCCCGCGCCCACTCGCCGTGCCCCTGAGATCACCCCGCTCCGGCGCAGCCTCCTTCCTCCCGAGCCTCGCCCTGCGGGCCCTTTCCCTGGAGGAAGTGAAGCCCCCAGGCCCCCCCACCGTCGCGGGTCAGCCGAGGAAGCGCGATGCTCCCGGGGCGCTCGTGTGAGCAGACGGGCGGCAGCGGGAGGCCGGGGCGCCCAGGGGTGGGAGGCGGGTCAAGCGGCCCGGGGAAGAGTCTGCAAAGGTCGGTGTGAGCGTGCAGGCGGCGCTGGCCCGGCTCTGCTGCTGTGATTTAAAGGAACTGAGACGCGACAGTTTGAGAAGCACTGAGAATAAGAACCACACAGAAAGGCCACGTGTAACACCCCAGCGCGCGCGGGCGCCACGGCCTCTGTGTCCGCCCGCGCGGCGTGGGCGCCTAGACTGCCTGCCGTGCTGGCTGCTGGAGACGGTGCTCCCGGGGGCATGGCGGTGCCTGCGTCTCCTCCGACTGTGGTTTCCTCAGGGCATATGCACAACAGTGGGGTTGCTGGGCCATGTGGCAGTTTTACCCCTAGTTTTTAAAGGCGTCTCCACACTGTTCTCCGCAGGGGCTGCATCAATTCACTTTCCCAACAGCGTACGAGGGCTCTCTTTTGTCCTCACTCTTTCCAGCACTTACTGTTTGTAGAGTTTTTGATGATGACCCTCTGATCGTTACAGCTGTGACTCGCGCTTTTCTGATAATGAGCGACGCCACGCGTCTCCATGTGCTTGCTGGCCGTCTGTGTGTCTTCTTTGGAGAAATCTCTGTTTAGTCATAAAAAGGAATACATTTGAGTCAGCTCTAGTGAAGTGGGTGAATACAGAGTGAAGTAAGTCAGAAAGAGAAAAACAAATGTCATGTATTGATGCGTATATATAGAATGGTACTGAGCGCTGAAGAATTGATGCTTTTGAACTGTGGTGTTAGAGAAGACTCTTGAGAGTCCCTTGGACTGCAAGGAGATCCAGCCGGTCCATTCTGAAGGAGATCAGCCCTGGGATTTCTTTGGAAGGAATGATGCTAAAGCTGAAATTCCAGTACTTTGGCCATGTAAAGAGTTGACTCATTGGAAAAGACTCTGATGCTGGGAGGGATTGGGGGCAGGAGGAGAAAGGGACGGCAGAGGATGAGATGGCTGGATGGCATCACTGACTTGATGGATATGAGTCTGGGTGAACTCCGGGAGTTGGTGATGAACAGGGAGGCCTGGTGTGCTGTGATTCATGGGGTCGCAAAGAGTCGGACTGAGCCACTGACCTGAACTGATGAACCTACTTTCAGGGCAGGAATAGAAAGGCAGACATGGAAAGCAGACTTTGGACACAGCGGGGGAAGGAGAGACTGAGCCGATTGAAATGCATGTGTTGCCGCAGGTAAAGTGATGGCTGGCGGGAAGTTGCCATGTAACACAGGGCGCTCAGCCTGGTGCTGTGTGACACCCAGAGGCACAGGATGGGGTCGGGCTGAGGGTGCTTCCAGAGAAGGGGACGTATTTGTTCTCATGACTGATTCATGCTGACGGATGGCAGAATCCGACCCGACACTGTGAAGTGATTATTTTCCAATTAAAACAGGTGTTTCAAAAGCATTTAAAAATACGGAGCTTGCGATTTCTCCAGAAGAGCATGTCAGAGATCACGGACTCCCATTTTATGTACAGATTTTTGTGTCTTTAAGCATAGAATATATGTTTTTATTTCTTTTTATACTGTTTTTAAGTAGTTATTTTGAAGCAAATTTTCATGCAGATATATAGATCTCAAGGACACATTTTTAAAAGAATTTATTTTATTAGATCCACAAAAAAATTGGGAGGGAAGTGTGGAGATTTCTCATACACCCCATCCCCACTACATGTACGTCACATCCTAGTTACCAACATCTCCCTACTTCCTGCCAGGAGCATTCATCACCAAGGATGACCCACACCGACACGTCATCAGTGCCCACAGCCCAGTGCTCACTTCAGGGTCCAGACTTAGGTTGTATGGTCTGTGTGTCTGGATAGATGGGTGATGATGTGTGTCCACGGCTACAGTGACATATGGAGCATTTTGCTGCCCTGAACGTCCTCTGTGCACCCCCCACTCTTCTCTCCCTGACCTCAACCCCAGGCAACCATTGACCACTTCATTGTCCCCATAGCTCTGTTAAGGGTACACTCTAACATTTGAAGTGAAAATTTTTGCTTAAAGCTCAGCATTCAGAAAACAAAGATCATGGCATCTGGTCTCATCACTTCATGGCAAATAGATGGGGAAACAGTGGAAACAGTGTCAGACTTTATTTTGGAGGGCTTAAAAATCACTGCAGATGGTAACTGCAGCCATGAAATTAAAAGACGCTTACCCCTTGGAAGAAAAGTTATGACCAACCTAGATAGCATATTCAAAAGCAGAGACATTACTTTGCCAACAAAGGTCTGTCTAGTCAAGGCTATGGTTTTTCCAGTGGTCATGTATGGATGTGAGAGTTGGAGATGTGTATAAGAGACAGCCTCTGGGACTCTCTAGGGCTGGCTCAGCCAGCTCTCACTGCCTACTTTCCTCCTCAGGAGGGTCAGCCATGAAATTAAAAGACGCTTACTCCTTGGAAGAAAAGTTATGACCAACCTAGATAGCATATTCAAAAGCAGAGACATTACTTTGCCAACAAAGGTCTGTCTAGTCAAGGCTATGGTTTTTCCAGTGGTCATGTATGGATGTGAGAGTTGGACTGTGAAGAAAGCTGAGCACTGAAGAATTGATGCTTTTGAACTGTGGTGTTGGAGAAGACTCTTGAGAGTCCCTTGGACTGCAAGAAGATCCAACCAGTCCATTCTGAAGGAGATCAGCCCTGGGATTTTTTGGAGGGAATGATGCTAAAGCTGAAACTCCAGTGCTTTGGCCACCTCATGCGATGAGTTGACTCATTGGAAAAGACTTTGATGCTGGGAGGGATTGGGGGCAGGAGGAGAAGGGGACGACAGAGGATGAGATGGCTGGATGGCATCACTGACTCCATGGACGTGAGTCTGAGTGAACTCCGGGAATTGGTGATGGACAGGGAGGCCTGGCATGCTGCGATTCATGGGGATACAAAGAGTCGGACACAACTGAGCAACTGAACTGAACTGAACTGAACTGATGGGGCTGCAAAGAGTCAGACACGACTTATTGACTGAACAACAACAGGAAAGTTTAGGGAGACATATGTGGGACTGAATACTAGCCAGACTAGAGTTGTAATCTCATCTCTGTCAGTGGATTCCTGGCTGTGTGACCTTAGAGGTGTGTCTTGCTCTCTCTGAGCCTCTGGGTCTCCTTGGCTATAACCATTTCCTCCTGGGATTATTCTAGGGATTAAATTATGTAACTCATTGCCTTAGTCTGCTTGGGTACTATAGCATAGATTGAGTGATTTAAACAATTGAAATTTATTTTCTCACCATTCTGGAGACTGGAAGTCTAAGATCAAGGTGACAGTACGGTCAGAGTCTGGTGATAGGTCTCTTCTTGGACAGCAGATAGACACCTCTTGCTGTGTTCTCACAGCAGAGAGAGAGCGAGCTCTGGTCTCCTCTTTTTTCCGGTGGCGGGGGGGAGGGTGGAGCAGTTTGTGGGAGGCTTAGTTCCCCAACCAAAGATTGAACCTTTGCCCTCAGGAATGAAAGCAAGGACTCCTAACCACTGGACTGTCAGGGAATTCACTCTGAGACAGTCATTTCCTAGGCAGGTTGATAAGAAGTCTAGGGGTCCCCAAGGAGAGAGGGGTCTGGAATTCTCAAGGAGGAAGAAAGGATAAACTTATTTCTCTACATTCCTTAGGATTATATAACAACAATGTATTTTGCCTGAAGACAGTCTCTGGATTAAACCTTCTGGCTAATTCTGTTATCTTAAAATGTAAAGTATGGGAGTAGGTCTGGTGAGGTCTTTACAACCTCCAGACCTTCTTTAGATTAGTGGAGAATACATAAACTCATTGCTAAGACTAGCAGGCGGGTACTCTTTCTACCCCCTTCTGATGCCTATGTCAGAAGCTTTCTCTATCTCCTTTACACTTTAATAAAACTTTATTACATAAAAGCTCTGAGCGATTCAAGCCTCGTCTCTGGCCCCGGATTGAATTCTTCTCCTCCGGGGGCCAAGAATCCCGGCGTCGTGATT
>SJYC01045299.1:0-16229 GCA_006408675.1 Madoqua kirkii | reverse complement strand
AAAGCCATACCAAAAGGTCAATTTGTAGCACTTGGTGCTGTCATTCGAAATGAGGAAAAGGCTCAAATCAATAATCTAAGCCCCCATCTCAAGAACTGAAAAAAGCAGAGTAAAGTAAACCCAAAGCAAGTAGAAGGAAGGAAATCATAAATGTAAGAGTAAATCTGATGAAACTGACGACAGAAAAAACATTGAGAAAATGAACGAACAAGGAGCTGGTTCTTTGAAAAGAAAAATAGAATTTACTATTTCTAGACAAATTCACAAAGAAAAAGAGAAAACACCAATTACCAAAATCAGAAATGAAACAAAGAGATATGACTACACACCTACAGACATCAAAAGCATAAAGAGGATGCTGCAATGAATCTATGTAAATAAACTTGATAACTTAGATGAAATGGACCAGCTCCTTAAAAAATACAAACTACCACAATCCACCTAATATTAAATAAATCATTTGAATAGTAAACCTAAAGCTATTCAAGGAATATGAAATCATATTCAAGGAAAATGAATCCATAATTTGTCTTTAATTCCCAAGAAAAAAAATCTCCAGACTCAAATGGATTCACAAGAGAATTCTACCAAATGGTTAAAGAAGAATTAACACCAATTCTACACAATCTCTTCCAGAAAGAGGAAGATTCAACAAACTTTCAATTCTTCCAAACTGGTATATATGTTTAGCGCACTTCCTATCAAAATCTCTGGAGGAGGAAATGGCAACCCACTCCAGTATTCTTGCCTGGAGAATCTCATGGACAGAGGAGCTTGGTAGGCTACAGTCCATGGGGTCGCAAGAGTTGGACAGGACTTAGCGAAAAAAAAAATCTCAGAAAGATTTTTTGGTAGACAAGATTATTCTAAAATTTATATGAAAAGGCAAGGAACTGATATAGCTAAAACAGTTTTGAGAAAGAAGAATAAAGTGGAAAGAATCGATCTACCAGATTTCAGACTTATATAGCCACTGTAATCAAGCCTATATAAATAAGGGCAGAAGGATAGGCATATTGTATCAATAGAACAAAACAGACAACCGAGAAATGGATCCACACAAATACGCCAAAGTAATTTTGACAAAGATGAAAAAACAATTTAATGGAATAAAGACAGCCTTTTCAACAAATGGTGCTGGAGCAGTTGTATATCCATAGGCTTACTGAGTCAGCTTCCAGACTTTCCTGTGTTTTTAGAGAATCTAGATAATGGGTGAAATACACAGAACATGATAAGAAGCCCAGGTGTATAAATTGCTCTACAGAATTAAAGGGATTGAGGGAAGAAGAGGAGAAAGAAGAGAAACAGAAAAGCTGGGTATTGAAAAGAGTGTTGGTGGGATATTGAGGAGCTGAAAATATTACAAGGCTAAGACTGGAAGAGTGGCAATGGGATTTTAAGAAGGGTCATCATGCAGAGCTCCTCAAATGCCCTATGAGAATATGCGATCTAGATTGGAATTGCTTTTATTTTTGTTTTTCTGGACTATATTCTTTGAATTAGTATCATGGTGACACTGGGCACTGTGGGACCCCGCCTAAAAATAGCGCTACATGTCCTTCACATCACCTCCTCCCTACTGCTCTGTGCTACAGCTGAGTCAAGGAGCCATCATCAACATGGACAATACCCCTCCAGGCTTGACCTAGACCCTCAGAACCATCTGCCTGCAAATCACGCTCCCATTCAGACCTTTACAATCCACAAGGTGGCACAAATTTTAGGGACTAAAAAGTAAGATGACAAAAGAGTGTCTTAGAAGGCCAGTTTTGGATAGCGATATGCTGACTAGAGAGATCTACCACTGAGTACAAAGTGTCAGTTGGCATAGTGTCTGGTGCAGAGTATAATCCCAGTAAATATTTGACCGATGGCTTCCCTGGTGGCTCAGTTGGTAAGGAGTCTGCCTCCAATGTGAGAGACCCAGGTTTGATCCCTGGGTGGGGAAGATCCCCTGGAGAAGGAAATGGCAATCCACTCCAGTCTTGCCTGGAGAATTCCATGGACAGAGAAGCCTAGTGGGCTACAGTCCGTGGAGGCACAAAGAATCAGACATGAGTGCGTGACTAACACTTCCACTTTCTGACCCAATCAATCACATTACTGATGGGGGTTAGAATGAAAACAACAAAAACAGAATGGACAGAGCTTGGGACCCTTGAAAAGGATGATGGGACAAGATGACCATGAGGTTTGGGGCATGGAGACTTGGTGAGACCTTTCACTGTAACAAAGAAGACAGGGGCAGGCCAGAGTGTACAGGCGACCACAGTGTGTGTCCTCCGAGCTGTGGTGCTGTTGGGTTGCCCGAGTAAAGCTGTCCAGTGGGCAGATGGACATGGGGTGCTGGGGTCCAAGACGCAGCCTTAGAAATCTTTCCTACCAAGGTGACCTCTGGAGGAAACGAGGCAGATGGCCAAAACTCCTGGCAGACCACAGATTCCCCATTTGCTAGTCCTGGACCCATGTCCTTCCAGCAACCACACCTCCTCACCCAACCCCTCTATCCCACCCTCCCCGGGGAAGAAGTCCCCCACTAAGGCCAGATAAAGAGGTTCCCCGTGCTATCTTTGCTAACTCCAAAGCTGGCATACCTAGGTTGCTTTCCAACTCTCTCCTTTTACTTTTCATCTCTTTCTGCCTGTCTTTTCTCACCCTTTCTCTCTCTGTCTCTGCCTTCCTCTCTTATGCTGTCTCTCTCTATCTTCATTCAAACTCACAAGTACATATGAATTTTTAAGAGACCAAGATCTCAGGGGCACTCATGGAAAGGGCTCCAGCCGACTGGCATCAGCGTTCCTCCTTAGCCACCTTCAGTGGGTGATATATTACAGAAATACATTAAGGAGCTGTCCCACTGACAGCAAGCTAGGGTACTATGTCAAGGTACCAGCCCTGGGATGATGAACGCCCCCCATAGATCAGGACACCATCACTCTGATTACACTCCAGTCTGCGTGTCAGGGTGCTGCGGGGGCATGATGGACGGCAGGGATTCATCACCAGCTGATGGCCCATTCCCAACACAACACTCATATCCAGGAGATGATTTAAGGGCAGAGCTGGGACCCCTCCAAAGATGCACACACAGCAAAAGTAGACTTTTTCCTTTCTACTAGAGGGAGAAGTTTGAGGACAGAAACACTTTTAGAGTATGGCTTCAAGGTCAAGGTTTTGTAATC
This sequence comes from Madoqua kirkii, assembly GCA_006408675.1. Lineage (NCBI taxonomy): Eukaryota > Metazoa > Chordata > Mammalia > Artiodactyla > Bovidae > Madoqua > Madoqua kirkii. The sequence goes on along the minus strand of SJYC01045299.1, from coordinate 13,044 downwards.
CAGACAATCCTGGGTTTAAATTCTGTGCACAGTCGCTCCGTCATGTCTGACCCTTTGCGGCACCATGGACTGTAGCCTGCCAGTCTCCTCTGTCCATGAAATTTTCCAGGCATGAATATGGAGTGGATTGCCACTTCCTCCTCCAGTGTATCTTTCCGACCCAGAGATCAAAATTGTGTCTCTTGGATTTCATTGGTAGGTGGATTCTTTACCACTAGCACCACCTGGGAAGCCCCAGGTTTAAATTCTAGTTCCTCTATTTAAAAGCTATGTGACATGTGGGCAAAATTTAATCTCTCTGAGATCATTGCCTTGTATGAAAAATGGGGATAATCATACTAACCTTCCAGGATTAAAGTGAGGCTCAACTGAAATAATGCAGGTTAAAACATACAGCACAAAGGCAGACTCGGGGTCCTGGGACCACCACCACAACCTGTTCAGTGTGCACACAGTAGGAGCTGCAAGGCTCAGCCTCCAGCTGCTAGTGGAGACCCAGGAGGCTGCAGCCCCCAACATTCTCTTCTCTTGCACCACCTTAACTTTTCCCTTCTTCCCTCTTGCTCTTCTGATGGCTCCAAGGCCTGTGGGAGAGGTCCTGAAGACCCCCATCTCAAGTCAACCACCCAATCTTCTTTCAGGATTGCCCATCAGTTCACCTCCCCATCCATTCTTCATTCAGTTGATCGGTACTGAGTACCCACTAGGTACCAAACTCTCTTTTAGGCACTGAGGACACAGATGCAAATGAAATGGAAGAAGACTTCTGTCCTCATGCGCCAACACAATGACTGAATCCTTTGATCAGTCAATCCATCTGACTGTGGGCAGTAGCCCTGCCAAAGAACCCTGCAGGACCACTCCTGACCCAAATGAACTAGAGATGACTGTGACTTTTAACTGCGAGGTTCAGAGAGAATTGTCTCATGGCAGCTTTCCAAGGGACCATAGTCACACCCTCATCAGGTCCCAAGGGGCTGAGGTCTAGAGGTGGATGGTGAGTTGTCTAAGGTCATGCAAGGAGCATGAGGAGTCAAGGCTAGAACAGAACACAGTTCCAGAACTTAAAGTTGACCTGCAGATCTCAATGAACACCAACCAATTCAATTCCTCCTCTTACAGGGTAAAGAGCCCCTTCGTGAAATCCAGCCTCCCTGGAGAGAGAGAATACGGAGCATGAAAAATCAGAACGTACATCATGTTCTCATAGGCTATCTCATTTATCCTCACACATCTCTCAGTCAAGCATAATGAGCCCATTTTACAGATGGGAAGGTTGAGGGGCAGAAGTTAAGTAGCAGGCCAGGTTTATTCTGCCTTTCCTCCATACTACATGCAGAAGAGTAGAAAACTGAGATTCATTGTGCTTACACATGCACATCCTCACACTTTTGATTATTTTTTCATTTTTAACATTCCATTGCAAGCATATTCCCATGTTTTTAACTATTCCTTGATACATGCTTTTAAAAATGTATTCTACAACATAAATATACCCTATTCTATCAATCTCTTGTTGCCATACGCCTCAATGACTTCCAATATTTAAGTTTGATAAATGATGTTGTGATGAGGACTTCCCTGGTGGTCCAGTGGTTATGGCTCTGAGCTCCCAATGCAGAGGACCTGAGTTCAATCCCTGGTCAGGGAACTAAATCCCACACGCTGGAACTGAGAGCTGGCATGTTGTAACTAAGACCCCACACAGCCAAATAAATAAAACAATAATAATAATGTTATGAGGAAAATTCTGACTCATCAGTGTTTTCTTATGATGAATTCCTAGAAATAGGACTGTTGAGTCAAAAAATAGTTAGACAGTTGAAGTTCTTCCAGACTGTGAAAATTTATGTTCCAGTTTCACCACATGGTCACTAATATTTATTTCATCATCATCATCAACAATTGAACAGGTGAAAATGGAATCTTGTTTTATTTTGCATTTTTTGGCAAACAGTAAAATTAAACATTGTTTCATAATGCTAGTTATTTGTATGTATTATTCTGTGAATGTTTTTGCCAATTTTTCTACTGGGATTTTACAGGGTTTTTTTTTTAGACTTTGTAAGAGCTCTTTACATAAAAAGGCTGTTAACCTTTTGTTATATCTGTTGGCAATATTTTTTTCAATTTGTCACTTACATTTTTATTTTTTAATGTATTTTAAAATATATTTTTGGAAGTTTTGTGTATGTAATTTCCTCTGTGATTTCTTCCATTTCTCCAGTTCAGATAGGTGTTTCCCACTCTAAGATGATTTAAATATTCACTTCTGTTTACTTCTGTTGTGGCGGGATTCTTTGTGTTTAATGCCATAAATTATCTGAAATTTACTTGAGGAAAAGATCTAAAGTGATTGTCTACCAAGTAGTAAATTTTCTCAACATAATTGTTAATCTAACCCTTCCCCATTGATTTGCAATGCTTCTTTTTATCTCATGTGACTTTTATACCCACAGAAAGGTTGTTTTTGCAGCAATGGATTATGTACTATTGATACTGGCTTGCTCTGGAGCCAGTGCCTTGCTGTACAGTCACTGCAGCTTTGAAACACACTTGAATATTCTTAAACAAATGGTGTTTTCTTGCTCTTTCAAATATTTCTTAGTTATTTTTTAGCTTGTTATTCTATCAGTTTCATTACCAAATTGCCAAAAGTTTCCATTGAGATTTTGATTGTTTTTTGGAAGTTTTGTGTAGGTAATTTCCTCTGTGATTTCTTCCATTTCTCCAGTTCAGATAGGTGTTTCCCACTCTAAGATGATTTAAATATTCACTTCTGTTTACTTCTGTTGTAGCGGGATTCTTTGTGTTTAATGCCATAAATTATCTGAAATTTACTTGAGGAAAAGATCTAAAGTGATTGTCTACCAAGTAGTAAATTTTCTCAACATAATTGTTAATCTAACCCTTCCCCATTGATTTGCAATGCTTCTTTTTATCTCATGTGACTTTTATACCCACAGAAAGGTTGTTTTTGCAGCAATGGATTATGTACTATTGATACTGGCTTGCTCTGGAGCCAGTGCCTTGCTGTACAGTCACTGCAGCTTTGAAACACACTTGAATATTCTTAAACAAATGGTGTTTTCTTGCTCTTTCAAATATTTCTTAGTTATTTTTTAGCTTGTTATTCTATCAGTTTCATTACCAAATTGCCAAAAGTTTCCATTGAGATTTTGATTGTAATTTTGCTAGCTCTCATATTCATTCAGGAAGAATGAATGTTTCCTCATTGTTCCTTTTTCTCAACCCAAAACATGTTACATTTCTCCATTTATTCAAATCTTTTCTTACACAAAGGGAATCAAGTTTTGTGGCTTTCTGCATGAAAGTCCCACAGAATTCTGAGAATCATTCAAAGGCAGATGATGTTTTTGATTGCTTTTATCTTCAAACTGGTTATAGTGTGTATATTATAAGAAATTGATTTGCTTTTGTCTATTTTAGCTTGCGTATCAGGGGGAAGACTATATTCATTAGCAATGTCCCCAGTGATTATTCCCAAGAAGATTAGTGAGAGAAAAGAAGGGTTATGCTCCCAAGGGATTCAAATAGTCCTGGCTTCGCTGTGGGTGTGGGGACAACCAGAAGGCACAGGATGCCGCTCCTCCAGCCATCTCCAGGTCCCTGACACTGGGCAGGGGGCCCACTGGTAGAGGAGAAAATGTAGCTGGGAGAGGAGACCACAGCGATGAACGCGCTGGCTGAATGGAGGAGTGCCAGGGGATGAGCGCCACCATGAAGGTGTAGCTTCTGGAAGAGGAAAGAACATCTAGAGTATTTCTGGAAAACGTTGTTTATTTGGATGTGTAAGTCCTTTGGGCATAGCTAGCCCTCTAAAGAAATTCTTCAATAAAACTCCGCACGATTCTTCAAGGCAAACTTAGGTTTCCTTCAACTATAACTGTTCTGAGACTGAGCCACATGGACCCTGAGATTAGTAATGTTACCATTCCTTTGGCCACTTTAGCAAACTCTATTATAAATTCTAGAGGGGTCTCTCTTGATTCTCCATGTTTTCTAGATATATGATTATATACCCCAGAATCTATAATAATTTTCTCTTTTTCAATAGAGAAAAACATGCTTTCCACCACCACCACTACCCCACTTTATGGAAATTTTGCTTTGGCTAAAAGGGCTAGGAAAATATTTTAAACAATATTATTGATGGAGGATGTCTTTGTCTTATTCATATCTTCAGATAGGCTTTCTTTGTTAGATTAGGGAGCTATCTTCCCTCCTTGCTCTTTTGAGTTGTATACGTCTTGTGTGCATCCCCCCGCCCTCCGCTCCCTTGCCGAGAATGGGTGTTTCCACGGTCCTTTCAGTAAGAAAGGAAGGGAAGCAAGTCTCTGACATCCGCTGCAGCTTTAAGCACAGGAGCGTTCTGATCCCCAGGGAGACCATGCTGGTGGACCAGAGGGAGAGGGCCCCAGACAGCTGCTGCTTCGTCTCTCTGCAAAAGCAGAAACAGCCATCTGGTAGTCTTCCCTGGTGGTCCAGTGGCTGGGACTCTGAGCTCCAATTCAGGGTGCCCAGGTTCTATCCTTGATCAGGAAACTGGATCCACATACCGCAAATAATCCCAACGCTACCTAAAGATCCCACAGCCCTAATAAAAGACTCTGCGTGCCGCAGGTAAGACTCGGCACAGCCAAAGTAAAAATAAATGTTAAGAAAGAAAGAGGCATCTGGAAAGGCAGTTGATTTTGTGATTAACTCTGGGAAGTTGGTCTTTCTGTGGCACTTTGATTCTGAGAGGTCAGATATGTATCCCAAGTATTTGGGGCGAGAATTAACCAGAGCTCTCAGGAGGATGAAGCAGATGCCAGTGGCGTTTCACCCTTCTTGATTCTCTGTTTTCTCTCCTTTCCTTGTTCTCCTTTTTTCTCTTCTCCTTTCTCTCTCCTCTCCCTCTTCTCCATTCCCTTCCCCCATCTCCCATCAGGCTTCCCAGGTGGCTCAATAGTAAAGAATCCACCTGCCAATGCAGGAGACGCAGGTTCAATCCTTGGGTTGGGAAGATCCCCTGGAGGAGGAAATAGCAACCCACTCTAGTATTCCTGACTGGGAAATCCCATGGGCCGCAGAGCCTGGAGGGCTACAGTCCATGGAGTGGCAAAAAGTCGGATACACCTGATCACGCACGCACATACATACCCATCTCCTCTTCCTCCTTTCCCTTCTCTTTTCCTTTTCTCTTCTCTCCCTCTTCCAGCCTCCCTGTACCTGTATCACTGCTCTGCCCATCGCTTTGTCTTCCCTCTACTTCAACATCTTAACTTCTCCCTACGTCACCTGTTTCTTTTCCTCCCTTCTCCCCTCTCTTTTTCTCTCTGCCTCTTCACAGTTCATTTTTTACTTTCTCCCTTTCCTACAGAAAAAAAAAATTTAAATGGAGAAAGAAAATAATTTATAGTGTTTGGATTGCCAAAGACTAAAAGAAGCTAAGGCCACTTTTTACCCAAAGAGCAGCCCCCACATTTCTTGTCAAAGCTGGAGGCAAAATTACCAAGCTGCTACCTACTCACATTTCAGGTTCAAGACCAAAGAGTCAAGTGCAGAAGGGCCAGAGGCAGGTTCCAACACAGTCTCCTGACCATTAACCTCCCCCTCCCCATGCCTGGCCACTTGCTCACCTCTTCCCCTCCCCCCTTCTCCCACATATACCTGGCCCAGCCACCTCTCCAGAGCCCCACAAACATGCACAAACCCTCACTCCTGCCATCCTTGGCCTATGCTCCCCTCGTCTTCACCTTCACAAATCCTCCCCAACCTCCCAAGCTGAGTTCAAATCCCACCTCTTCCAAGAAGCCATCCCTGACCACCCCAGTTATCAAAAACTCCCTTTCTCTAAACTCCTGCAGAACCACAGGATCCCGGCACTGCAGAAATGTAAAACTCTGCATCTCCCCAATCAAAACACATCTGGGACTTCAGGAAGTTAATGACTTTAGAAGTCAGTAGTATCAATCAGCCCTTAGTGGTAAGAACAAATGAAAATATATCCTCTGTGACTGGGAAGTCGTGTATTATACTCTTTCCCATAGTTGCTCAGAGTTTAAGCTTCTCAAAGTCATGAATCACAGCTTAGCATTTTTCTTATTTCCTGAAGCAGCCAAATAGTAAATATTCAAGGACATGAATGAATGAATGAATTGTTAAATGATGAAATGAGCAGCTAAATAAATGGAGTGAGTATGTAAACAAAGGAGTGATTCCGAGAATGAGAGAATGAAAGAATGTCTATAGGAACAAGTCATTAAACTGTTGTGTTAATAACTCAGGCAGGATAAGAAATGCCAAGGAAACGTTATCAGTAATGGTCCCCTTTTCAGTGAGGGAGAAGTATGAAATGAGGAGCCGACTGAGGTTGGGAGGTCTTGGAGTGGAGAGTGAAGAGTACTGGATTTAGACTCCAAAGACCTGGAGTGGTCCCTGCCTGCCTCCCTCCTAGCGTGGCATGAGATCATGGATAGCATTGGGCAAACTCAGAAGTATTGTACATAGACTTTATTGTGTCTTTTGATTGTGAAATGAGGCCAGAGGGAGCCAGTGATGGGCCAGGCCATGTCTGCATGTGAGCAGGAACCAGACGCACAGTGCTGACCAGGAGGGACCTTATCCACACAAGTGCTGCCTGTGTCCGGCTCTGGCTGCTCTCCAAACCTCAGGCCCTTGGGCCAAGAAGAGATCTGCAAGGGCCACAGAGCACATGGACTGACCAGGGACATGTTCCTAGGAAGCGCTGCAGGCAGGAAGTCTCTTCACCCACAGAGCAGCGCCCACAGTGGAAATGCTGGTGCCCACCCAGCCCTCCACTCTCGCCCACATCCCCTTTGGAACTTTTAGCATCTGCATTTTGCTGAAGCACACACCTATAACTTCTTACGAAAGAGCGTATTGGGCAGAGGAAATGGAAATCCTGGGGCCTGATTCACACTTGCCAATACTCAGAAAGTCCCCAGAACAGCCTGGGACCCACTCACTCACCCAGCCAGCTGCGCCAGCTGCCTTGTGGTAGAGGTCCCAATTTGCTAATGATGGCCCCAGGGAAGGCACAACCATGGAGCCCTGAACAATGGCTCTTTTCACTGTCGCCAGGAAGGCATATATTTCTCCAGAGCCCTGGACCCTAGCATCAGCTACACCAGAAGCTGTCAAGTACTTTTTAAGTAATGGAAATCATTCTTTGTTTAGAAGCCTGTATAAAATCTCAGTCGTTAGAACGGAGAGATATAAGTGAAGCTGCTGCCACCTGGATTGGAGATGAAAAGCCCTGAGTCCCCTCCTCCCCACTCCTAACGCCACACACATACTTGGAGTCAAGTATGCCACCCCTTGAAGGTACCTGAGACATTTCTACAAATTTCTAGGACAGTGTCAAACACAGACCTGTTTCTAAGGGTGGGGCAACTGAGACTTGAAGGGAAGACAGTTCTGGGTCAAGGTCAAGCAGCATGTTCATGAATGGGAATCCTGGCCATCTGTCAGCCCAGGGGTGATGTGGAGGTGGGTGGGCTATGCGCATAAGGATGACCTAAGTCAGGGTGAGGTAAGGATAAAGCACCCATAGGGGTGACATCAGGCAGTCTGCTTGGACCACGTGATCTGACCTCATAGCCTGCTCCTAATTGCAATGCTCGTGAGTGCATTGGCATCCTGAATTCCTCAAAGGATCAGTTAATCACCGGGAGCATGAGAGCCAGGAGCCTACCTTCTAGCTTCTACTCTGCCTCTCATCTGCCAGAGACCTTGGGCCACTGCCTGCCTGACTTGAGTTTGACTCATCCTCTTCAGGATCCCTTCTAGCTTCTGTGCTACACACACGGGCAATGAGGCGAAGCTTTATCACCTACAGCGGGTACCAGAATTCCTCTAAGGTGCAGAAGATCTTTATCTGGGAAGATACCTTAAAGAGCAGATGGTGAGGTTTGAAAGGCATGGGTATGCACCAGATCCAAGGCCGTGGGGGCACAGGTCAGCCTGTTCTGCAGCAAATGAGGTAAGGATTGAAGATTGCTTAAAACAGGGAAAGGGAGGGAGAGAATCAGAGATGGGGGGAATTGGGGAGTAGAAGGTCCTTGATGGCCCCAGGGAAGGCACAACCATGGAGCCCTGAACAATGGCTCTTTTCACTGTCGCCAGGAAGGCATATATTTCTCCAGAGCCCTGGACCCTAGACATCAGCTACACCAGAAGCTGTCAAGTACTTTTTAAGTAATGGAAATCATTCTTTGTTTAGAAGCCTGTATAAAATCTCAGTCGTTAGAACGGAGAGATATAAGTGAAGCTGCTGCCACCTGGATTGGAGATGAAAAGCCCTGAGTCCCCTCCTCCCCACTCCTAACGCCACACACATACTTGGAGTCAAGTATGCCACCCCTTGAAGGTACCTGAGACATTTCTACAAATTTCTAGGACAGTGTCAAACACAGACCTGTTTCTAAGGGTGGGGCAACTGAGACTTGAAGGGAAGACAGTTCTGGGTCAAGGTCAAGCAGCATGTTCATGAATGGGAATCCTGGCCATCTGTCAGCCCAGGGGTGATGTGGAGGCGGGTGGGCTATGCGCATAAGGATGACCTAAGTCAGGGTGAGGTAAGGATAAAGCACCCATAGGGGTGACATCAGGCAGTCTGCTTGGACCACGTGATCTGACCTCATAGCCTGCTCCTAATTGCAATGCTCGTGAGTGCATTGGCATCCTGAATTCCTCAAAGGATCAGTTAATCACCGGGAGCATGAGAGCCAGGAGCCTACCTTCTAGCTTCTACTCTGCCTCTCATCTGCCAGAGACCTTGGGCCACTGCCTGCCTGACTTGAGTTTGACTCATCCTCTTCAGGATCCCTTCTAGCTTCTGTGCTACACACACGGGCAATGAGGCGAAGCTTTATCACCTACAGCGGGTACCAGAATTCCTCTAAGGTGCAGAAGATCTTTATCTGGGAAGATACCTTAAAGAGCAGATGGTGAGGTTTGAAAGGCATGGGTATGCACCAGATCCAAGGCCGTGGGGGCACAGGTCAGCCTGTTCTGCAGCAAATGAGGTAAGGATTGAAGATTGCTTAAAACAGGGAAAGGGAGGGAGAGAATCAGAGATGGGGGGAATTGGGGAGTAGAAGGTCCTGCATAAGCTGTGGCCGCCTGGAGTAAAGGCAAGGGAGAAACATCAGTGGTGGGGTGGCCAGAGGGCATTTTAAGATCAGAAACACCCAATGCTCAACTTGAAGTTTTTTGCCTTGCCTGACCCACAACTGCCTTGTGCCAGAGTTATTCTTTGGAACATGAGACGAGGCTGAACTTCCTTTCTGGGCCCATGAACTGTAGGATAAAGAGAGGAGGTGTGAAAGCAGGAGGCTTGGGGAAGCATGAGCCGATCATATGATCTCCCAGAGGATCTCAGGAATTTGGGGTCACTGTATCTCCACAGGGAGGGCTTTGGAAGTCTAAATCAATCTTAGCTAGATCTCAAGTGGCAGAAAAGACCACACATAACATATAATCTGATTTCAGTCGTAAGAAATATTTATGTTGTACCTTCTACATGTCCAACTCAGAAGGGGAAGGCAGTGGCCGTGAATATTTTAGTGATTAATCAGGACCTCGGGGACTTGTTAAGGATGAAGTTTCCTAGGCTCCTCATTGTAGATCTCGACTCGATGGAACTTAGACAAACACGAGGATGAGATGGTGATCTGATCCCAACCCTCAGGAGCTTGCAATGCCCTTGACTATTTTAGAGGCAGGATTCACCTGAAGGCCTCTGTCCATCCTCTGGCCACTGCCAGTTTCTGTTGGTCAAGAGCCCCCAGGCCTAGCACAGAGCAACCATCCTCTGCTGAGAGGCACCAGTCTTTGCTTTGGGATCTGAGTTCCAGATGCCACTGCTACTATCATTGGCATGGTGGTTCTTTGTCAATGCTAGCCCTTGGGAATGCTCTACCATCCAAATGGAAAAACCGATGGACTCCAGTTCTAACATCCTGATCTTTCATGCTTGATCTCAGTTCCAGCACCTGACTCCTTTCCTACCTGGACCAGTGATGCCATCTGTCCTTCTCTGCCTCAGCTGGCCCCTCTAGAATAACCTTTGCCAGCTTTCCTTATGGCCCTTCTTCTAGGACCAACTTAATTGGAGGAAATAAGACAAAGAGGGTTAAAAGAGAGGATTTCTCCAACATATCTAAGCCAGCCTGGGAGGCTGAAGCAAGGTAGAGATCAGAGCATCCAGAGGCACAACCAGGAGATCAGCCCAAAGGGAAAGGCTGGAGGGGTTTCTGAGAAGGAAGTTAAAAAGGAATTGAAATGCAGAAACATAAAGTTTTATTGCAGGAGGAAATGGCAACCCACTCCAGTGTTCTTGCCTAGAGAATCCCAGGGACAGGGGAGCCTGGTGGGCTGCCTTCTCTGGGGTCGCACAGAGTCAGACACGACTGAAGCGACTTAGCAGCAGCAGCAGCAGCAGCAAAGTTTTATCCATTCACTCATTCATGCAACAAACATGTGCTGAGGCCCTCTGCCTTAGAGTAACAAATGTAAACTAATTCAACCTTTGTCTTAAGGAGTGTGCCATCTAGTAGGGGATGAAAGTCAAGAAGATTCTAGATAGTCAAAAGTTGGCGGAAGTGCATTCCGAGCAGGGGGAACAGCTTGAATAAAAGTGTGGAAGCAAAATGGCAGAGTTGAGAACCAGTGGGTGGACCACACCCTAAATGGAACAGAAGTGCAGGGAACTGCATCCTAACTCAACATATCTTTGCTGTGGGGCTGGGCCCAAGCTAGGTGCTAGGGACATTAAGGTGAATAACACAATCTCCGCCCTGAATTGCTAGAACCTGTGTTAACATTCCAGAAAGTGCCAGGGAGCCACATGATGGGTGCCTGCTCTCACAAAGCATTGCAAGCGATCAGTGTGGGTGACACCGAAGACCTATGTAGCCTCATCTCCCAGCGAAAGGACAGGTTGGCCGATGATCTAAAGAGAGGGCTCAAGGGGCCTAAAGAGAGATGAAAAACATCCCTGAGCTACAATCAAGTTCCTGGTTTTGCCTGGGGTTGGCAGAGCCTTAACGAAAACCACCCAAGAGAAACAAGTAGGAGGGCTGGCACACTTGAAGATGGTCTAATCTAAATCAGTTCAGTTCAGTTCAGTTGCTCAGTCATGTCTGACTCTTTGCGACCCCATGAATCGCAGCACGCCAGGCCTCCCTGTCCATCACCAACTCCGGGAGTTCACTCAAACTCATGTCCATCAAGTCAGTGATGCCATCCAGCCATCTCATCCTCTGTCGTCCCCTTCTCCTCCTGTCCCTAATCCCTCCCAGCATCAGGGTCTTTTCCAATGAGTCAACTCCTTGCATGAGGTGGCTAACCTAAATAGACAAACATAAAGCACCTGTTCAAGGCAGGGTGGGATGAGATCCCCAGATGTGACGCTTTATCCTGCAGAGTGATCCTGGGCAGAGCAGCCTGTGGCGAAACGCCTCTCTCTGATTTGTGCAGTAAAGGCTGCTCAGGTCAGGGCTGGGAATAACAGAGATTACTTTCTGGTTTTGTGGCTTTGTTTGTGTTGCTTTTCTGCTTCTTTTGTTCTCAGTGAGGTCTGAAAAATCAAGGTGGTTCTAGATGGTTTGGAGGAAAACACCCTGTCCTGAGGATCAGAGAAAGTCTGGCCCTGATAAGCTGTATGACCTTGGGCAAGTCCCTTCCCCTCTCTAGGCCCACTCCTCAGTTACCTGTCTGCCTCACCATACTGAGTGAGGGTCCCTAACTATAAGACACTATTCCTTTCAGATAAGTAGAGAGAGAGGAAGAGGGGTAGGCAAAAGCTCTAGCTAGGCAGAGTGGAAGCTCCGGACGCAGATCCTAATGCTCTGCCAGCATAAGCGGAGGTTGTGAGAAAATGGGGCTATGGCAGGAGGAAGTCTGAAGGGCGCTTCTGCTAGAGGCCAGCCATGTGGGGTGAGGTGTGCATTTCATTTAGGAGCAGAGCTTGATTTCTAGCTCCTTCCCACCATCCCACCGCAAGGTGAAACAGCACCCTCTGTGAGTGCTGACCAATCACCTGAGAACTTCTAAGTCCCTGTGGTGCTAAAGTGCTAAAGAAGTGAAAATCAGAAGGACCATTACACCCAGCTTTTCCTCAGTGCAGAGAGAGGAGATCCTAGAGCTTTCTCTTTACTCTTTTGCCAATAGATATTTAAAACACACACACACACATACACACACACATCTCATCAACAGATGAATGGATAAATAAGATGTGCTAGATACATACAATGAAATATTACTCCACCCAAAAAAAGAATGAAATATAATGCCATTGGCAGCAACATGGATGGACCTAGAGATGATCATACTCAGTGAAGTAAGTCAGAAAGAGGACAAGCACTGCATGGCCCCACTTATATGTGGAATCTAAACTATGATACAGATGAACTTCTTCACAAGATGGAAACAGACTCCCAGACACAGAGAACAAACTTTTGGTCACTAAAGGGAATAGCAAAAGGGATTAATAGATTAGAAGTTTAAGATTAAAAGATACACAGCAAGAATTTCCAGGAGATCAAACCAGTCAATCCTAAAGGAAATCAGTCCTGAATATTCATTGGAAGGACCAATGCTGATGCTGAAGCTCCAATACTCTGGCCACCTGATGTGAAGAGCCAACTCAATGGAACAGACCTTCATGCTAGGAAAGATTAAAGGCAAAAGGAAAGGGAGTGGCAGATTATGGCATGGTTAGACAGCATCACCAACTCAACGAACATGAATTTGAGCAAACTCTAGGTGATAGTGGAGGACAGAGGAGCCTGGAGTGCTTTGGTCCTTCAAGTCATAAACAGTCAGACATGACTTAATGACTCAACAACAACAACAAGGAATTGTATTCACTATCTTGTAATAACCTGTAATGGAAAAGACTCTGAAGAAATATAGGTACAAGTGAATCATTCTGCTGTATACCTGAAATTAACACAATATTAAAATTCAACTAGACTTCAATTTAAAAAGATCAAAAACTCATCACAC
>SJYC01045298.1:0-32472 GCA_006408675.1 Madoqua kirkii | reverse complement strand
TGCTGTGATTCATGGGGTCGGAAAGAGTTGGACACGACTGAGCGACTGAACTGACTGACGATACTACGTGGTGCTTCCCAGGTGGCGCGAGTGATAAAGAGCCTGCCGCCAGTGCTGGAGACATAAGAGATGCAGGTCCAGTCCCTGGGCTGAGAAGATCCCCTGGGGGAGAGCAGGGCAGCCCACTCCAGTGTTCTTGACTGAGGAATCCCATGGACAGAGGAGCCTGGGGGCTACAGTCCACGGGGTCCCAGCGAGTTGGACGCATACTTAGCACACACGCTCAGCACACATGTAGCATGACGCTGTGTGACCTTGTTCACGTCACTCAACCTCTCTGAGTTTCCATATTTGTGTCTGTAAAAGGAATCTCCTTTAACAGTAACAACTGGTGTTTATTTAGCATTTATTAAGTCCTTTTATCAAGCTCCTCTGAGCCCTTTCTGCATGCACAGTAGCTTATCCAAGCTTCACACCCCCATCCAAGGCAGCACTGTTTCTGTTACTCCTGCTTGTCAAGTGAGGTTAGGAGGCTGGCTCGGGGTCCCACAGGCCAGGGGCAGTGGACTTGGAGGTGGTGTGGCCTCTTGGACCACAATCCAGCCTTGGCACCGTGATCTTGCTTACCCAGATGAGATGCTGAAACTATTGGGACTATATCTCTGCTGGAATGGGCATTGATTCAGACTCCGGGTGGTCCTGGGATCCAGTGGAGTAACAGGAGACACAGCAGCAAGTGATGACTTGGGAGAGAGGCGAGGCTGGGCTCAGACCGTACCTGCTTCCTTTGAGCCATGTGACTTCTCGGTCCCCGTGCCTCTCTGAGCCTCAGTTTCATCACCTGCAAAATGGGTGCAGTCCCGTCTTGCTCACCGGGAGGTCTGGGTGCCCGTGGGGAGATGCCCAGCACGTGGCTTGGGCTCAGTAGGTGTTGCCTCACATCCCCTCCATGGGCACTGCCCTGCACTCGTGTATTGTAAAGCTAATCTCCCAGGGCAGGGATGGGGCTGCCGTCAGCTGAGGTCTGGGGGGCGAGCCTTCCCGGCTACCTTCAGCCCCCTGACCTGCTTCCTAGCGGGGCCGGCATGGGGGATCTGGGCTAGGTCTCTGTCGGGCTGTGGTCTCCTCCAGCTTTCTCTGAGGCCGCCCCTCTTTGCCTCCTGTCCCCCTTCCTGGTCCCATCCCTGGCTCCAGCTATCCCTGGGATGTGCCCACTGACCCTGGAGAGATGGCCGATCTTGGTGTTTGGACTTTCCCAGACCCAAGCCGGAGTCTCTCCAGCCCTGACCAGCTGGGGTTTGGGAAGTCTTTGTGCCTCTTGGAAACTCAGGATCTTCGTCTGAAAAGCAGGAATGCCCAGGCTGGCCGGGCCTTGCTCGCAGGAGAGTCTGTGTGTGTGGATGTATCCCCGTGGACTGAAGTGAGGGGCTCTGCTGACCACAGTGGTGTGTGCACGTCCACCCCCAGCAAGGGACCTCCTCCCACGTCTGGTGCTGACAAAGGAGACCCCGGCTTTGGAAGGAGAGTGTGTGCCATGGGCAGTCCCCTTCCCTGACTCCTGGTCTGTGCCAAGCACAAGGGAGTGTGTTTTAGTCTTGGCAGTGGCCCCTTGAGGAGTCAGGAAAGGGCACTCTGAGCCCTGAAATGTGCCTCCTCCCTTCAACCTTAAGGCAATCTCACAAGGCTGTGGTGGAGCCCCATCAGGCAGTCAGGAACTCAGAGAGGGTGTGCAACTTGGCTCAGGTCACACAGCTGCCTAGCGGCAGGCTGGGATTCAGATCACAGTCCACGCAGCCTGAGCGCGGTGCTGGTCCCAGGACCCCAGGCTGCCTGCTCTGGCCAGGCCGTTAATGACGCGAAATGGCCTTCTGCCTCCTTTGAGGGCTCCCTGGTGCAGTCAGCCAGCAAGCACAGCCGCTCGGCATCCAAAGCAAACAGAAGAGGGGGGAGGCTGCCCTCACTGTGCTGGGAGAGGCGAGAGCTCAGAGCCCCCAATCCAGGCACCAGGCCTCACATCCAGCTTACGGCAGTTTGGGAAAGGCCCTCCCCGAACAAGGATCACACAAGATTGCACAGGGTGGACCCAACAGACTTGAGTCAAAAATGCAGAAGATGAGAAACACATGCCTTGGGAGTCAGGAGAGCAGACCCTCTTGGCACGGGGGCAGCACTGAGCCCTCAGGGCAGCGTCCAGGGCTGCCTTTCAGACACCCTCCTCTAATCCACGTGAGCCGAGGGAGACCTGGGGGCAGACTTCTGCCCTGAACAGCTGAGTGTTCTTGGGCAGCTCTCGCCACCCCCTTCTCTGGGCCTCAGTTTGTCATCCATTAAATGGGAATGGCTGTTGTCGTGCGGGCAGGTGTTGTCCCAGCACAGGTCACAGGTTTGAAGATTCCCTCCTGACACCCCCACCCACCCAAGCCTGAGTATTCCATGTTCACCTTGGAAACAGATTACCGCATCTAGGGCTGTCGGCTCACAGCGCAGCTGGAGAGTTGGGCAGTCCGTGGACATCAGCAGCCTCGTGGTGTAGACTGGGAAACTGGGACCGGGGGGGAATGGCGTGGCCACTGGCGCCACAGTCCTAATGCTGCGCCCAGGCTCTGGCTCAACAGGAACCCTTCACTCTTGATTCTCAGCTTCCTCATCTGAGCCGCCTGACACCATCGTGAACATGTTTCAGGCCAAGGGATCCAGGACAGAGCCTGAACCCCAGAGAGCTTGGGTGCTTTACTGGGGTCACCCAGGGAATTGGGGCTTTAGTAAGTTCAGAACTTTGATACTTGGTGGTGAAACAGCTGGCACAGCATCTGGCACATCAAGGTCCTTAGTAGTACTGGCCCTTTACCTTCCCCCAGTATGTCAGACCAGCACCTTCACGATTGGCACCATCATCACCAACATCACCACCATCATGACCACCATCATCACCATCATGACCACCAGCCTCATCACCACCATCACCCCAATTATGACCACCATCATCACTATCATTACCATCATCATCACCAAGATCACCACCATCACGACCACCATCATCACCATCACCATTATCACCATCACCACCACCATCACCGTCATCACCATCACCACCATCACCACCATTGTCACCACTATCACCACCATCATGACCACTATCATCACCATCATTACCATCATCATCACCAAGATCACCACTATCATGTCCACCATCATTACCATCACCATCACCACCACCATCACCACCATCGTCATCACCACCATCACCACCATCACCACCATCACCACCATCGTCATCACCAACATCACCACCATCACCATCATCACCATCACCACCATCATCACCGTCACCATCATCACCACCATCATTATCATCATTTATTATTTGCCTTGTGCTAATTCTTTCATGAGAGCTATTTAACACTCACAGGGAAGAACTTTAAAGTCGGTTTTTAACATCCTCTTGCATTCTCTCCATTTTACGGAGGGGCTAAGTGGCTTGGGAAGTCCAGATAGCCCGTTAGGAGTTCGATTGGGGTCTGAGTGGAGAGGCTGCAGCCTCAACCACAGTGTGGCACAGCCTCCCATTTGCACAAAGAGCCCAGCAATGGGGTCTTCATGGTAACAGGCTCATCATTCAGATTCATTTACGCTGGCCGGGAGCTGTGCTGAGCACTGGCTCTAAGATCCTGGGACTGGGTCAGGGCTGGTGGGGAGGTGTGAGGCTGGGCCTAGCTCTTGAAACCCTTGGAGCCTGAGTGCATGGCAGTTGGTGGGCTGGAGAGGGGGCTGTGGGAGTGGGTGGGATGGGGAAGCTGGCAAGGGAAGCCTGAGGCTGCAGAGCACTGAGGACCGATGCCGCCACACACTTGCCAGGACAAGAGCAGGGCCAGGGCCAGGGCCTAAATTAGCCAGGGCTGAGTCACCAGGCTGGCACCGACCTGCACAGAGGGGGAGGATGGGCCCTGAGGAAGCAGACAGGAGCATGGCTAAGGGGGTTGGGCCCCTGCCCCTTGTGGCTCAGGGCCTGGCGACTTCCTGGGCACCCCCTTTGCTTGGCTCACCCTGCTGCCCCCAGGGGGCAGAGAAACTCTGGGAGGCTGGGCCCCATGCCTGCCCTTCTCCTGTGTCCTTGACACCTGCCCAGGCCTGGCAGAGCAAAGCAAGGAAGAGAGGGTGAGGCCTGGCCACAGAGACAGCAGGCCCAGCCTCAGAGGACCTGGGAGGGATAGGTCAGCTCCTAAGTCCTGCAGGGGAGAGTGGATGGGAGGGGCAGGTCAGCTCATAAGTCCTGCAGGGGAGAGTGGACGGGGAGGGGCAGGTCAGCTCCTAAGTCCTGCAGGGGAGAGTGGATGGGAGGGGCAGGTCAGCTCCTAAGTCCTGCAGGGGAGAGTGGATGGGAGGGGCAGGTCAGCTCATAAGTCCTGCAGGGGAGAGTGGATGGGGAGGGGCAGGTCAGCTCCTAAGTCCTGCAGGGGAGAGTGAATGGGGAGGGACAGGTCAGCTCCTAAGTCCTGCAGCGGAGAGTGGCGGGGATGGAATTTGGACCTCTTGAGAATGTTCCAGAAGAGTCTAGTGTCTTGTGAATTTTGCAGTATAAATGGGGAGATAGAAGCAGTGGGCCCACTTTGTGCCCACATCACCACCCATCCATGCATCCTTACGTCACAACGCTCTCAGGAAGCCTGCAAAGAATGTCCTCTCCTGTGTTACTCAGATAAGAGACCCAAAGCCCAGAGAAGTGAGATAGATGCTGCCCAGCCCGCCCAGGAAGCAGGCTGTGAGGATTCCCATCGGGGTCTGACTCCAAGGCCTCTTCCCTTCCTATCTCCCCACCCCGCCCCCAGGAATTAGAACTTTCTGGAAAGCTACTGGGGCCCTCCTCACTCATTCCCTGACCCCCAGTGGGGGCGTGGGGTGGGGCAGGAAGCCAGTGTAGCTCCACACAGACGCTGTAAAATTAGCAACTTAATTTTGGCTGTCAGAATAATCAGTTGAGAGAAAAATGAGTTTCCAAGAGATTCGCTTTCTTACAAACCAGCATGATAAAAATAAAGAGAAAGGCCAACTTGCAGGGAGAAAGGACGTTTTCTAAATTTATAACAGGGCTTCATTATTCATGGGCCACGTTTGAAAAGGCCAAAGCCACAGAAAGGAAGTGGGCGTGAGTGGAAGGGCCGCAGCTGGACGGGGGGGCCTGGCCGGGGAGGCAGGCAGAGGGTGGCGGCCACTGGGAGGGGCCTGGTCCTCAGGGCGGGGGCCACGGGGCCGTGGGCATCCCGTGCTGCAGGCACAGCTGAGCTGTCAGGCCAGGGTACCTGTCCAGCGCCACTGAGCCCTGGCCTCAGTACAGAGGGCCTGCTCGTTGGGCTGGTCTGTGCAGTTACCCACGCGTAGTGGGAGGGTCTAATACAACCTGGGCAGGGGCTCTTGTTATACACGTGAACTGATCTATTGCAAACCCGGATGCTGAGTGCCCACTGGCCTTCTGCAGAAGAGGACACTGAGGGTCAGAGTGTTACAGAGAGACGGCAGTGGCACATGGCTGACAGCGGTGGCAGAGGTCTCAGCATGGAGGGCCCCACGGCCCACTGTCTTTCCCCACCCACCATGCTCGGACACGCCTTCTTTCCTGGGTTGGGCTTTTTGGTCCACAAAGGATGGAGAGGAAGGAGTGATGGTGCTGAAAGGCCTGCTGTGCCTCTCGCCCTGCCCTGCTTCCCCCAAGGAGGACCTTAGCCAGCCCTCCCCACCGCCCTGTGGGGCTGCTCCTGTTGTCAGATGAGGAGTCTGAGGCTCTGGGAGATCTGGGACTTACTTGCCCGGGTCTGCAGAACTTTGTACACAAGGTGGCCCCTCCCTCTGCCAGCATCCAGCACCACTGAGTGGGGGAAGCCGTCTTGCTGCTCACCATCCAGAAGCATCCCAGCATCTCTGCAAGAGCCTGCCCCCCAGTGACCTCACTACCTGGCTGGGTGCCCACCGAGGGCACGCAAGTCTCACCATCACCTCTGGAAAGTCCCAGGTTGGATTTCTCCGTTCGTTCACCGTCACCAGCCTGGCCACTGTTGGGGTGAGCTCTGTGAGCTCCACACTCGGGAACCAGCACAGCTCATCCCCACACGACCCACGGGGGTGGTGCTTCTGTAATCCCACTGCACAGAGGGGTAAAACTGAGGGTCACCAGGGGAAGTGACTTCCCTGATTGCTGCCTAGTGTGAGGGCCGGATCCAGACCCCATACAGGTAACTCTTCTGTCCCAGAGCAGAGTGATCCTACGAAACCTTTCCCAAGTCAAAACGGCATAACGCGAAGTAGCCGTTACCTTAGGGCACATCTTGCCAACAAACATGGACTCTCAGTGCATGGAGGTAATGGGCAGAGGCTGACGGTCGCGGCTCACAGCCCTGGCGGCTCAGTGCTGAGAGGCTGAGCGTGGTCTCTGGGCAAGGAGACTGGGGGAGTCGCTCCTGCTGCTTGGGGGAAGGGGGACAGTGCACTGCCCCTAACACCTTGCTGCAAGACACATACTGAATATTGGCATCACTTTTCACCTTTTTTTCCCCCCATAAAGACAGACGTCCTCTTCAGATAGGTTTCAGCTAGCGAAAACACGTACTAATGCAGGTCTTTTGTAAAAAGCAGAGGGGTATAAAGTGAATGTTCACAATCAGGAAGGCCTGCTGTCCTCTCATCAGAAAGTTCCTTGCCGTGAAATGCAGAAGTCAGAGGCCACCAGGAAGTTTTTTTTTTTTTTTAAAGGCAGATAAGTGCACAGACAGGAAGAGTTTTGAGAGATGGTTTTCTGCTGTGATTCCCTCCTGGCTTGGGCGGCACACAGATAAGACTGGGGGGTGGCAGGGGCGCTCTGGCGTGTTCTAGTGGGAGGAGCGGGTGGGTGGGGAGCCGGCCACCACCCCCCTCCTGAAATCCTTGCTTTCAGTGGCATCTGTGTGCGGCTGGACCATCGGAGTCGCAGGCACTAGGCCGGTGCTAGTGGCCAGAGCTGAAGGCTGGCCTCGTGCCCCATGGCGGGCACCTTCCTCTGCAGCGAATATACCAAAATCCGTGTACCAAAGCCCAGGGCCAGACAGTAGACTGCTCTGCACCCCAGCCTCCTCCCAGCAAAAGAGGATCTTCTCATTGTCTGACTGTGTCTCTGAGCCTTGGGACTGAAGGAATCTGGAGCTGTGTTCTCTCTTCTTTCTCTTACTTTCTTTTTAAAGTATATCTCATCTCGACCGGGAAGATCCTCCCCGATTAAGACACAATTCAAGTTCTCAGATTAACTATGCGCCTGACAGCAGGGCTGGTGATGTTCTTAATTGCGCGGTAATTACACCGGGAGAACAGTCACCCCCGGCTCTCCCGGGAAGGAAGAGTGGGCTCCAGCAGCCAGCCTGGGTGTCTGGGGAGCCTGAACTCTGCCTGTGGACTCGAGATGGACTCTTGGCCCAAAAGCACTGCGTGTATCCTTGCTCCTTCCCTCGCGAGGTAGCCCGGAGGGGCTGGGGTTGTCCTTGGCCCATTTCATGAAGAGCACCATCAGAAGTGAGGAGATGGCCTCTAGGCTCCGGAGGTCCACCTGTCCCTCAAAAGGAAAGTGAGAGGTTCGAAGCAAAGGGTCTCATCAGGGAGGTAAGGAGGCTAGGGAGGTCCAAACAAGGACTCACAGGGCTTACTAAATTGTACCTTGCCTCTCTGTCTGGGGAAGAGGATCTTGTGGTCATAGTGGTCCCCATGAGTCTGAGTAACAATTCTGAGTCCTGAGCTGGGTAGCAATCTCTGTTCTCAAGAGATAATTTATGTGAATGCAAATGAAAGTCATTAAAATATGAATATGGGATGATCAGGGTATGAAGAATAGTTTTCAGTTCAGTCGCTCAGTCGTGTCTGACTCTTTGCGACCCCATGAATTGCAGCACGCCAGGCCTCCCTGTTCATTACCATCTCTAGGAGTTCACTCAGACTCACATCCATCGAGTCCGTGATGCCATCCAGCCGTCTCATCCTCAATCATCCCCTTCTCCTCCTGCCCCCAATCCCTCCCAGCATCAGAGTTTTTTCCAATGAGTCAACTCTTCTCATGAGGTGGCCAAAGTATTGGAGTTTCAGCTTTAGCATCATTCCTTCGAAAGAAATCCCAGGGCTGATCTCCTTCAGAATGGACTGGTTGGATCTCCTTGCAGTCCAAGGGACTCTCAAGAGTCTTCTCCAACACCACAGTTCAAAGGCATCAATTCTTCAGTGCTCAGCCTTCTTCACAGTTCAACTCTCACATCCATACATGACCACAGGAAAAAACCATAGCCTTGACTAGACGGACCTTAGTCAATAAAGTAATGTCTCTGCTTTTGAATATGCTATCTAGGTTGGTCATAACTTTTATTCCAAGGAGTAAGCATCTTCTAATTTCATGGCTGCAGTCACCATCTGCAGTGATTTTGGAGCCCAAAGAAATAAAGTCTGACACTGTTTCCACTGTTTCCCCATCTATTTCCCATGAAGTGATGGGACCAGATGCCATGATCTTCGTTTTCTGAATGTTGAGTTTTAAGCCAACTTTTTCACTCTCCTGTTTCATCAAGAGGCTTTTTAGGTCTTCTTCACTTTCTGCCATAAGGGTGGTGTCATCTGCATATCTGAGGTTATTGATATTTCTCCCGGCAATCTTGATTCCAGCTTGTGTTTCTTCCAGCCCAGCGTTTCTCATGATGTAGAGAATGGTTTTATTCAGTCATTAAGTCGTGTCCAGCTCTTTTCAACCATGTGGACTGCAGCACACCAGGCCTCCGGATCCTTCACTGTCTCCTGGACTTTGCTCAGACTCATGCCCGTTGGGTCGGTGATGCCACCGTCTCATCCTCTGCCGCTCCCTTCTCCTTTTGTTTTCAATCTTTCCCAGCATCGGGGTCTTTCCCAGTGAGTCAACTCTTCCCATCAGATGGCCAAAGTTTTAGAGCTTCAGCTTGAGCATCCACCCTTCTAGTGTGCATCCAGGACTGATCTCCTTGCAGTCCAAGAGACTCTCAACAGTCTTCTCCAGCACCACAGTTCAAAGGCATCAGTTCTTTATGGCCCAACTCTCATAACCATACAGGCCTACTGGAAAAACCATAACTTTGCCTATATGGACCTTTGTCAGCAAGAGATGAGATGATTCTGATGAGAATGGTGATGACCATTGATAAAGCAGAGCCGGTGGCTCGGCGGGCCTGTCCGTGAGCAGCACGCCGGCAGCCTTTGCTGTGTCTCCTCTTTGGCCTCAGCCCCCGTGATCACCTCGTCCCTCCCGTGACTCCCGCTTTTGGGTCTGTCTCCTTCTGGCCCACAACTCCTTGAAGACAGGGAGCACACAAGAGGTGCAGAGAATGGAAGTGACTTGCCCAAGACCACTCAGCAGGAAGGGGCAAAGCCAGAATTTAAATATGACCTCTGTGCTCAAAACTACTGTGCAGGAGAAAGAAAGACTGGCCCTTCCCTCCAAGGCAGCCCAGAGACACACTTTGCTCCAAGGTTTATTCCTTCAGTCTCGGCAACCCAGGGAGAAAAGACTATTCAAAAACTATTAGGGTGGCAGCGACCCATGGGGAAATGCCACCTTAAATGTTAGTTCACTTTTTAAAAAAGAATCGGGCTACTTCCTTAAATCTCAGTGCATTTATTGGACAAGTTCCACCTGATTTCATGTTTTAAAATTAAACAGCTGAGCAGAGAGGCTTTGCCCATAATGGTATCCTAGCACTTAGATCATAGGCTGATCTCTGTATGTGAGCCCAAACTCAGCTGAGACTTGGGAGATTCAAAAACTAATAATAAATTTCAAAGTATATGTATGTTCTACATAAATTTATATATCTTATCTTTGTCATCTTTTCATAATATGACAGAAGATCCCCCAAGTAGGAGTATTATTCCTTCATAGAGCAGGGAAATCCAAATCAAAAGGAGAAAAAGAGGCGGATGCAGATCAGAGACAGAGACAGATGGAAACAGAGTCAGAGGTGGAGGTGGCTTAGACGCAGGCACAGATGATGAGGGAAATGACCATGTGCTCCCCAGGGGCTAACGCAGGCCCAAGCCCAGGAGAGATGCTCCTGCAACATGCTTTGACCTAAACAGACAGGCCTGACCCCTGGCCGGCTGGATATCACATTTCAGTACTTTTCATTTTAAACTTCACAGAGAACCATAGGGTCAAGGCCAGGTGCAGGGGGCGTGTAGGTTGCCGTGGCGGATGCTTCTGAGACAGATGGAAACAGAGTCAGAGGTGGAGGTGGCTTAGACGCAGGCACAGATGATGAGGGAAATGACCATGTGCTCCCCAGGGGCTAACGCAGGCCCAAGCCCAGGAGAGATGCTCCTGCAACATGCTTTGACCTAAACAGACAGGCCTGACCCCTGGCCGGCTGGATATCACATTTCAGTACTTTTCATTTTAAACTTCACAGAGAACCATAGGGTCAAGGCCAGGTGCAGGGGGCGTGTAGGTTGCCGTGGCGGATGCTTCTGAAGCCCCTCCGAAGCTTGTTCTGGGGCCTAGAAGAGAGAGGTTTCCCCTTGCCAGCCCTTCCCCTCTGATGGGAACTGTGGTGCACCCCGCCCCGCAAGGCGCTGGGCGGAGAGAGGAGCTGACGCTATCGTGCGCTCGCACCACCGGCCCTGAGCTCGCAGACCTCGCCGTGGTCCGGCCTGACTCCTCTCACCGCTCTGCAGGTGCCGGGGTGAGGGCCGTGGCCTCGTTCCTGTGCAGCCTCTGTGTGGTCTCCCCTAAGCTTTTTGCAGCTCAGCCATCAGATCGGGATTGGGAATGACAGATGGGGGGCTTCTGGCTTCTGCTCAAGGCTCTTTTTATTACAGCACATGCTATTGAAATGCTGGACAGTTGTTCATCAACACCATTCAAACCCACAGGCATCTGGTGAACCTAGAACCCAGTACAGAATCTGGAATATCTTCAGGTGGACTTGGCATTAGCTCAGTTCTTCCCTTGTTCGCATGACTTTGCTGGAGGTTCAGAGTGGAAGACTGGGAGATGTATTAGGTATCTATTTGGTGCTGAGGAATCCACTAAGACCTCTGATAAATAATCCATTTCATCTTAGCATGAATGCTTTTCGTTTTATAAACTAGGAAGCCAAACGTGGAGAGGTGAGTCGCTGCTATCATCATTCAGTTAATAAGAAGGGATTTGAGCTCACATCCTCTGACGACTCCTGACGCCGGGGCTGGTGACCTGGGGGGTCGCCAGGACCCCACACCCAGCAGATCCTCAGGCTTGCCTGCCCTCCTGCTGCCATCTTGAAATTCCCGGTCACTTTTGACCTCGGGGTCAGAAGTTTCTCTTTGCCCTTGGCCCAGACTTGCCTGAACTTGTGATATTTCTGTCACCACGTGCCACCTTCTTGCTCTGGTCAAGCTGGACCCTGATCATCAGGGACCCTGAGAGACCAGTGGTGAGAAGGGAAGTCCAGAGGCTGTGTGGCGACATGGAGCCAGGTTGTCCTGCCAGCCTCTTGCACACGCTCCTGGTTGAAGTGGAGAAATTCCAGCCCAGGGCCAGTCAAAGGACCAAAGCTCTGGACTCTCACTATAAAGTAAGCAGGGTCCCAAAGGTGGAGATCTGGAGTGTAAATGGGAGTCGGAAGCACGATGGTGGACCCCAAGGCAAAAACTGGATGAACCAATAAATATGACGGAGGCTTGAAGGTGTGGAACTGATGAACAGGTTTCCCTTCGCTGAGACCTACTTAATTTTAAGAGAAAGTGCGAGTGCGTCAGTGGGCAAAGCTACTTCCTATGAAAGGTGCGCAGGGGATGGGCCCAACGTGGTGGTGCTGGCCGGTCCGTGGCGGCGGGGGTGGCGTGCAGAGCTGCCGCTCATCCTGCCTGAAGGGAGGGGCGGGCAGGAGGGGCGGGCACCGGCCTGGGGCCTGTCCACAGTGAACTGTCTCATCAGTTCCCCCAGAGCGGGCCATGTGAACCCCGTGTGCCCATGAAGACAGCAGACAGCTTGGTCTACCCACACCAGGAGGGACCCTAGTTGCCAGCCCCACGCTGGGCCCCGGCCTGGCCTCTTTCCTTTGGGGTTCTCCGCCTCTTCCTGTCCCTCCCTGGACAGGGAGCTCAGACCCTGTAGGCATCACTGTTTCAGATTCTCCTTGCCTACTTCATTCTCGTTCCAGAAGTCAACTCTTGGCCCCAAAGTATTCTTGACCCCAAAGTGCTCTCAGCCCCAAAGTGCTCTTGGCCCTTCTTTGGGTCTGCTTGTTCTTCTCTCTACTCACATGACTGACCCCATCCCACCCCCCGAGGCTGGCACTCTCCCCCACCCCTCAGCCTCCTGCACTGCCTCCTAGGTTGTCCTTGACCAGCCCCAGGACATTTGAATGATCCTTGTAGACCAGTCAATTTTGCCAGGACTGTAGAGAAGGAGAAAAAGTCCTATATGGAAGCAGCTTGCATCCAGGCTTAGGACACAAGGCCATCTCTCCCAGCAGGTGGACAGTGACAGAGTTAGCTGCAGGCTGCTTGAGTCAGAAGCCAGGTTCTACTGTGTGACCTTTGCGAGTTAATGAACTTCAAGAGCCTCAGTTTTTTCCATAGGAAAAAGGGGGCTGTTGCTGAGCGGACCGCCTGGAACTAGAGCGAGGATCTGGTGGTGGCACGTAAAGCATGCTTCAAATAGAGCCTGTCGGAGAGTGTTACTAACGCCTGACTCCCCTCTGCCTCCATTTCCCCTCTGTGCCTGGGGTAACAGCACTGAACTCGCAGAGTGGTTCCAAGGGTGTCAGGAAAAGTCACACAGCACCCTGCTCAGGGGAAACCCCCACTGTCTAGACAGGCATTCATCTGGGGCTGGGGGAGGCTGCTGGGCACTGGGGGCCATGGGGGACAGCATGGGGCCTACATTCGCTTCGGCGGCAGCGCCCTCCTTGCATGAACCCAGGCATCAGCGTGTGGGAAAACAGACTTTTTGAAGTCTGAACAGACCGCTTCCACCGAAGCGCAGGAGGCGGCAGTGGTCTGAACCTAACGAGCCTGAAGATGTCAACTGTGGGGGCTGTGACTGGTGGGCAATATTTGGCATCCAGCTCCATTTGGCACGGCTGCATTTGTGCCATGACGGGGGGCGGGGGTGGTTAACTCCCTGTTTCCCACAGCAATGCGTCTGTAGTTTTCCACTTAGCAGTTTCCAGAGCTGCAGACAGAGTTGTTTTATCTGTGTGTCTGTCCATCCCTTCAGCTATTCAGTCCTCCGCAGATGTAACTGAGATCTCACTCTGTCAGGGCAATGAGATGACCAGGGGCGTGAAGGAGCCCCGAGCTGGCCGTGCGCCCCTGGGCTGCTCTGAGCCTCAGTGCTCCTACCTCTCAGTCTTCTGACCCCCTGGTGCTGCTGGGAGGTGTGAATGAAAAAACACTGAGAAAGTGCATGGACCGTGCTTGCAGTAGGAGCCGCATACACATCACCTGAGGCCTTGTGCAGTCAGGGAGGGCTTCCTAGAGGCAGCAAAGTCTGAAATAGAGCTTAAGAGAGAGACACTCATCCGCCAATACATAGTTACAAAACAAAGCAATGCAACTGCCACAAACTGAAAATTACGATAACCTATTATATTGAGACTTTAAGAATGTTTCCCCCACATTAGCGGGATTTTTACAGGATCACCTGAACCGATGGCTGCATCAGCATCTAATCGTCCAGAAGACCCACAAAACCCGTGATAACTGGCAGGAGGTTGTGACTATTAGAACTAGGTGTGTTTCTGAGCGTCTCTGGCTTATTCAAGGATTGTGGCATCTGAGACCCAATATTTAGTTAGCCCTGGGCTTAGCAGTTTTACTGTATACAAATGAACATGGATAAAATTCTGTTTAAGTGGAAGGGTAACTATTCAAGAATAGCAAACATTCCTAAAAACAGTAAAAGAAACCAAGAAAGGGAACTTGTTTAGAAGCTTTTAAAACTTAGCATAAAGTAGCTGCCCTGAGAAACAGTCTATCAGTGGGTGAATCAGCCTCTCCCCGAAATAGACTCCAATGGACATATTTGCACGCTGGCAGATAAGAATTAATGAGGAAGGTCTCTTATCAAGTCAGTGGGGAAAAATGTCACTGGCTGATTTGGTACTTCCAATGAGGGGAGAATCGTGCCCTGTTTTTGGTGAGGGACTAGGTGTGAACACGAGGTTGTCTAGACTGAAGACATGTGCCCAAACAAAATTCAGACACATCAATGAAATTTAAGTTAAAAAGGGGGATTTCCCTGGTGACCCAGTGGTTAAGACTCGGTGCTCCCATTGCAGAGGGCAGGGATTTGATCCCTGGTTGGGGTGCTAAGATCCCACATGCTGCATGGTACAGCCTAAAAGATTTTTAAAAAATAATAAAAACTTTTTAATTTAAAGAAAGGTAAAAAATCCAAATATTGTAAAGATTTGGAGACTATTGTAAGGAAATATTTGGAGAATATTGCAAGGACTATTGTAAGGGAAGGAGAATACATACAGTCATTTAAGCAAGAAAGGAAATTCAGAATTCATAAGAGACCATCTTGATGCATTTGATATATAAAACGTAATTGCGTGTAAGACAAGAACACGGAAGCTAAACCCAACAGATAAAGTGGGTTGATGAGAACTGCAGCACTTCGCCGAGAACAGGCTTATTAGTGAGTTTCTCGCCCTGAGAGGTTTCTAGACAGCTCTCGTAAGGGGAAAAGAGGCAGACGGATGGGAGGCGGGTGGAAGTCAGAACGGCAGGGCTACCTGGTGGAAGCCAGTTATCTGGGGAAAGATGCTCTGTCTCCAGGCGGCAGGAAGATGAGAGGGAAGGGGCGGACTTTGCTGTTGTCTACTGGCCCATCAAAGAGACTTAAATAAGGGCGAGACAGGAAGAGAGAGAGGAAACTTTCTCAGTGACCTTCTAGAAAGGAGTCAGCGAGCATCCCCCGTGCTCGCGGTGGGAGGAGCCTGCTGGCAACATCCGACACCAGGGAAGACCCGCCTTCTTCAGTCCCCATCCTGC
This sequence comes from Madoqua kirkii, assembly GCA_006408675.1. Lineage (NCBI taxonomy): Eukaryota > Metazoa > Chordata > Mammalia > Artiodactyla > Bovidae > Madoqua > Madoqua kirkii. The sequence goes on along the minus strand of SJYC01045298.1, from coordinate 17,463 downwards.
TGATTCTCCTGGAGCCCTGAAGGCTGCACCATTCAAGGTTCTCTTGGCAGATGCGTCCCTTCCACCCAGCAGGGCCGATGGGGACAAAGACAAGCACGACGGGGGAGCAAGGTGGCCGCCCATAAACAGGGCTCTGCAGGAGGCCATTCACTCCAGGGAGCCTTGGGCAGCCACGGAGGGGGGTGTTCTCAGTCGACATGAAGTGGCTTCCACTTTGTGTTACGTGAGAAAAGAAACAGACGGGGACAGCCTCCCCCGTGTTGACACTTGTGTGTGCACACGTGTGAGCTTGAGCTTCCCTGATGGCTCAGTGGCAAAGAATCCGCCTGCCCTTCCAGGAGACGCAAAAGACTCGGGTTCCATCCCTGGGCTGGGAAAACCCCCTGGAGGAGGAAATGGCAACTCACTCCAGTACTCTTGCCTGGAGAATCCCATGCACAGAGGAGCCCGGTGGGCTGCAGTACGTGGGGTCGCAGAGTCGGACACGACTGAGCAACACACACACACACACACACACACACACACACGTGAGCTCGTAGAAAGATCCAGAGGGGTCCTTGCGGGGATGTTTGTTTTGGTTGCTTATCTGAGAGTGGATGCTGGGAAGCTAGATGGGCAGGGTCGGAGGGACAGTGAATTCTATAAAAGGCGTGGAAAGGGAGGGGAGTGGGGGGACAAGCATAAAGGGTGCAGCCCAGTCCCACTCGCCGGCTCACCTGCCACTGTGGTCACGGCAGGGCGGTGGGGCTGCAGACTGTTTATCTTTCTCTTCTTGTATGTGTGAGCATCACCGGGTTTCTACAATGCCCAAGTGTGACTGATAAAACCAGAAATTAAACAGCAAAGCTATTTTCATGGCGTGAAAAAAAATGACTATGCCATGTGTCAGAGCTCCAAGAAGAGACCCAAAGGACTGAAATTAAACCCGATATTGATAGAAAGCGACAGAGACTATCACAGAAAGAAGACAAAATAGGAAAGAGAAGAAAGGGCTGAGTAACGGGAAGCCTGGAGGTGACCCGGGAGGGGTCCCTGTTCCCTGGGAAGGCGTGTCGCAACGAGCAGGGCATGAAGGAGGCCCCCGTGCTGGACACGTAGAATACACACGGTAGCGTCGTCGCTCACTGTCCAGTTTCTGTGGAGACGGCACGTGTGGTGCTCACTGTCACTTCAGTCGTGTCCGACTCTTGGCGAGCCCGTGGACTGTAGCCCGCCAGGCTCCTCTGTCCTTGGGAGTCTCCAGGCAAGAATGCCGGAGTGGGCTGCCATGCCTTCCTCCAGGGGATCGAACCCAGGTCTTACGTCTCCCGCATTGGCAAGCGGGTTCATTACCACGAGCACCACCTGGGAAGCTGGAGACAGCCTATGACAAGGCCCAAAGAGGAGATCGGCACCTGCTTGAAATGCAGGGGTCACCTTGTGGTGGTGAGGCCGGGAGCCGCCCGGGCCAGAGGGGCCGCTGAGACGAGGCCTGTGGGGTTCACTGCCTCCTCTGCAGCAGGAGGACGGAAACAGAGCGTGGTGTTCCCGCACCGGGGCCGGGGGCCAGCAGCGGCCAGAGGGGGCGCAGAGGCAGCCTCCACTGGAGACACCCTGGAGGCAGAGGGAGAAATAACCCTGAGTTCCCCTTTTCCAGCAAAGGTCCGTCTAGTCAAAGGTATGGTGTTTCCAGTGGTCAAGTATGAATAAGAAAGCTGAGCTCCGAAGAATTGATGCTTTTGAACTGTGGTGTGGGAGAAGACTCTTGAGAGTCCCTTGGACTGCAAGGAGAACCAACCAGTCCTTCCTAAAGGAAATCAGTCCTAAATATTCATTGGAAAGGACTGATGCTGAAGTTAAACCACCAATCCTTTGGCCACCTGATGCAAAGAATTCAATGATTCATTGGAAAAGACCCTGATGCTGGGAAAGATTGAGGGCAGGAAGAGAAGGGGACGACAGAGGATGAGATGGTTGGATGGCATCACCGACTCAGTGGACAAGAGTTTGAGTGAGCTCCAGGAGTTGGTGATGGACAGGGAGGCCTGGCGTGCTGCGGTCCACGAGGTCGCAAAGAGTCAGACACGACTGAGCGACTGAACTGAACTGAACTGAACTCCTCCCACCCTCTGGCCTCCCACCAGAGCCTCCCATTGGCTGAATCCAACAGGAAGTGAGATGGACTGGCTGGAATAGGGCCAGGGCTCCTGGGGCTCAGAGCGGAGCAGGTCAGAGGTTGGACTCGGAGGAAGAGAGGAGGCTGGTTGCACAGCCAGGAAAACCCTCCCAAGTCTACTCTGCTCATTTGTCCCGACAGGAGGACTTTGAGGCAGACCCCACGAGGCCGATATCCTCACCATTCCCAGCTCTCAGATGGAAGCCATGAGGCTTCAGGAGAGCTGGATAAGCCCCCAGGGAAGGGCTTGGCCAGCTGAGGACAGCTGCGTAGGACAGGCAGAGAAAACAGCCTGGCGGGGAAGCCAGGAAAGCCAGGCTCTCCTTTTGGCCATGACCCCGTCAGGCTCTGGGAGAAGGTTCGGCCGTCCCACCCCACAGGGCTGTGTCCTGGAGGGTACCCCGACCGTATGCATGGAGCCAGAGGAGGGGGAGGAGGCGCTGGCCCAGGCCTGCCTCTCCACATCACAAACTCCATCCAGGCAGCGCCATCGTTGCTGCAGGCACCGTGAAATGACCTCCCTCCAAGCACCCCTTTCTTCCTTCTTTTTTTTTTTCTTAATTGCCACGGCGAGAGTAATCCCAGCCTGTCTTTCCTTTCATCCTTGACGCTGAGTTTAATGTAATAGACTGTAGCGCGGCGCCTCTGATCTTTAAAGGCCGTGTTTATTTGCCTTATTAGCATCAGTGTGATGTCTGCAGACAGCGCGGGGATGTCTTATGAAGCAGGGTTTAACGGGTGCTCTGATGGGGTCCGTGGCCTTGCTGTGTTCAGAGCCCCAGGTCAAGACGGGGATGCAGACACCAAGCCTCCCCTACCTGAGGGCTTTGTGGGACCCCACCTGAGGGTGGGGTTGGCTGGCAAACTTAACTGGAGGAAGGGGACTGAGGCTGCCCCTGCTGAAGGTTCCAGGTGCTGGCCGGGAGAGCTCTGCTGGAGGCCTGAGGCTGCACGGAGGCCCTGTGCTCCCAGCTGTCAGTCCTCCTGTGTGTGCGGCGGCCCCCTGCCCCGTCTCCTGCACCTCGGTCAGCACGTCAGCCAGGTAGGCTGAGGCTGAATCTGATGGGCCCTGGTTTCATGATACAGGCCAGCTCCAGGGCCCTGGAGTCCAGTGGCCGTCAGCAAGCAGCCAGAGAGGAGACGTGCCCGGGAAGCGCAGCCCGGTCATGGAGTCCCACCTCAGGGCCTTTGCACACGCTGCTGTCATTTCCAGAGGCCCACGTGGACCGGCTCCTGGGTGCACTCCAGCCTCTGCCCCAGCGTCCCCTCGCTGAGAGAGGCTAGTCTGCCTGAGGGCGCCCTAGCTGCCCACTGCCCCTTGTCTTATCCCCAGGGCGCAGCGCCCGCCCCATGCTTCCCTGCTTATTCTCGGTCTCCCGCTCCTGCAGGGCGTCAGTCAGCTCTCGGGTCGGGAGCGCTGCCGGGCACGTCCCTGCTTCCGGGCGGCCAAGCAGGAGATGCCACACGTTCCCCAGGCCTCCCTGCCGTGGGTCGTCCTGTCTTGGGGTGCCCTTAGGGGAAATGGGAAGGGGGACGTAGAAAGAGTGAGTGGAGGAAAGATTGGCTCATATAGGTGTGGACAGACAGAGAGACCGAGAGAGGCAAGGACAGAGCTGCGTGTGTGGGGAGACCCTCGGGGACCCAGGGAGACAGAGATACCCATGGAGAGAAAGAGGCAGAATTCCAGGTGTAGTAAGAGAACTGGAGGTCCGTGCCCAGAGAGACAGAGAGACGGGCTCTGGGCTGTCTCTGCAGACCCAGCGCAGGCCCACCTGGTGGAGGCTGGAGGAGACCCTGGGGGCTGGGAGGCAGGCAAGGCCAGGCAACGGCTGCAACCGCCTGTTTTCTCACGGAGCTGAAAGATCGAGCGTCTCTCCTTCGCTGTGTCTGGAATCCCAGTGTCAGCTGTCTGCCATTCCCCCAGACACTCAGACCAGAAAATTCAGACGCGCCTTGGCCTGGCCTGTTTCCAGGTGAGAATCTGTCCTCGGGAGAAAATGTCCTTACTGGGGAGGAAAACCGAACTGACATCACCCTGGGGTCCAATCGCACGTTCTTCTTTAGCAAGTCCTGGCAGGTGGCACCCGGCTGTTGCAGACATGGGGCGCCCCCACGTGGGCAGCGGGATGGGCCCCAGAGGCTCCTTCCTGGGCTCCCTCTGAAGGACACTGAGCGGGGCAGACTGGTGCCTTTAAAAGAGAAAAATTACGTCATATTCTGTATCAGCCCGGAGCAGTTCCTGGGATCCAGGAGACACAACAAGGGCGTCAACGGGCACCAGGGACGACTTTCCAGGCAGGCAGTGGCCGGGAGAGCATGTCAAGGACTCCCCCAGGCGCCCATCAAACGTCCCCTGTGCGCCTGGAGGCAGTCTCTCCAAAGCATCTCTGTGTCCCCGCCTCAGAGGCCAGGGCAGGGCCAGGTGTGGAGCAGGGACCGGTAATGTGTGTTGTATGAGGGCGGGAAGGAAGGGAGGGAGGGAGGGAGACGGGGAGGGAAGAAGGGTAGGGCAGATGGACAGGTGGGTGGCAGATGATGGAAGGACGGATGGAGCGATGGAAGGGAGGGGGGACGGACAGTCACTGAGAGAAGCAGAGGGGACGTATGCTCCGAGAGGGCAGGGGTGTCCAACCGAAAACAAACCCGCAATCCCACGAGGAAAGGCTCACTGCTCCCCAGTCTGAACCACGGGACTGGTTCCTCCTCAGAATCCCGCCCCCCAGACTCCAGCCTCAGAAACCAGGCTTCCCAAGGACCTGAAAGAAAGTCCGCTCCCTCCTCCCCTCCTCCCAGACCCACTCAGGCCTGAGTTCACCTCCTTTTCCATGTGATTTACGCCATGCGAGGGGCAGCGCCCTCTACTGATGGGCACGGGCGGGTGTGGCTGTCCTTTAGGGAATGTGCAACCCAGCCCCGCACCCTGCAGGGCCGGAACCCCAGGCGTGGGAGCTTCCCCCCAGACCCGAGCCCGTCCCCAGAGGCGCTCCTGCCGATGACTTCAGGGCCTCGGCCAAGCTCTTTCTGGTCCCGGAACCTCTGCTTTATGTCTTCCTTCTTCATGGTGGATCCTCACACCTCCCTCCAGGCTGCAGGTGCGGTGAGAGGCTGAAGCCGGAGCCGGCAGCACTGTTTCTGGAACTCGGGGGCACTCGGGGGAGCGCGGCCACCGCTTTCTCTGCAGGAAGAAGGGGAAGGTCGAGGGCTGTGGGAGCCAGCGGGCCTGGGTCCCCTGCCTCTCCACCTGCTCTCTCTGGGTTTTTCTGAGCAAGTCACTAAACCTCTCTGAGCCTTGATTTTCTAGTCTCTAAAATGGGACCCTCTCTGGTAAGAGAAAGCACTTTGAAAAAGCAGGGCGTGCGCACAGATGTGAGTTGCACGTCTTTTAAAAAATAATTTTGCTGAGGCCAGTGGGAGTTCCAGCCCCAGATGGCAGGAGCCCCCATGCCCCATCCCGCTGAGATGGTAAAAGCTTCCCTGGCAAGGGAGAACCATGCTCCAGCTTGGTTCCAGGAGTGAAATGTGCATGAAGACTCTCTCCGTTCACAAGGCTTAGGGTTTAGGGTGTCCATGCGTAGCCAAACCAGGACCTTGGCCAGAGCCAGGGACCGCAGGGCTAGTGCCAGGGAGGCTGGCAGACAGCCGGGGTGCGGGGTAGCCAGAAGGAGACCAGAGCAGGGGAGGCCGGTCCTGCCGGTGGGGTGAGATTCCCGGGACTAGGTCACGCCCACGCGCTTGGGAGAAGCCCAGATCCCAGGCGAGCCTTCACTCCCCGCCTGCCCGCCTGGCCCACAGACCTGTGTGGTTGGAACCATCAATTCTGCATGCTTGCCGAATGACGCACCTTCCCTGAGAATGGCTTAGCTCATAATTTTCAAGCGCTTAAAGGCATCTTGTCATTATTTAACTCTCAAATAGGATTCTTAGGAATTGGAGAAATAACGTTCTGCCAATTTCCACCCACTTGGGTTTCCTTGCCTGGAGAGCCAAGTGCATTAAGTGATTCCAGGGTACCTGCGGGTAGAGGCGGAGGAACAGGGCCCCTCTGCAGAGACAGGGTGTTCAGGAAGCGGGGACGCTGTCCGCTCCTCACCACGCTTTAACTGCTGTTCATTGCCATTATGGAAACAGTCTGGGCATCACCAGTTCACATGAGCACACTTTCCCCTGTCTGCTCGGCGGGGAGCAGGGAACACAGAGGTGAGGCCACCGTCTTCCAGCTTTTACAGGATCACAGGGGCTGGGGGACAGATCCACGGGCAGCAAGCCCAGGGCCCAGACCAGCCCTGACTTCAAAAGCAAGGCTCCTACCCAGGGCAGTGGATTTTCAGTATGTGTGGCAGCCTGTGGGGAGAAAATAAAACTTGACTCTGGACTACTCATGAAACAAAACCCCAAGACAGTGTCAGTGATGAGGGCCCCCTGGGCCAGGAGAGACGGCTGCAGCTTCCCAGGGTGGAGGGAAACCAGACACCAGCCAGCACCCGCCTCCCGGGAGCTGATGTCCTGGAGCGAGACAGACAATAAGTCAGCAGGGCGCATGCGCAGTGTCAGGCAGCAACACGCACCGTGGGCCACAGCCAAGCGGGAGAGTCCCCGGGAGGGGCTGGGGTGTGTGTTCTCCTGCCTGAGGGGACGTTTGAGCAGAGCCTGGAATGAGTGAGGAGTCAGTCTACGTGGGCATCGGAAGGAGATGGCATGTGCAAAGGCCCTGGCCACCCCGGCTGGCCATATGGGCAGGGCTTCACTCTCTGAGCCCCGTGACTCTGTGACATGTGACAATACACAGGACAAGCTGGGACCAGGGAGACTCACCACGTCTTGGTGTCCGACTAAGGCCAGTCACGTAGCTTTGTGGTTGGCCGTGGTCTCCAGCCCCTCCAGAGGTAAGGCTGAGACCCGCTGACCCAAGTGTGCACATGTGCGCGCTCAGCCACTTCAGTAGTGCCCGACTCTGTGCAACCCCATGGACTGGAGCCCACCAGGTTTCTCTGTCCATGGGATTCTCCAGGCAGGAATACTGGAGTGGGTTGCCCTGCCTTCCTCCAGGGGACTTTCTTGACCCAGGGATTGAACCTGCATCTCCACGTTAATATTTATTATAAACTGTTGATATCATGTGTTAGTTACCACTATATACGTGCTCAGTCGTGTCTGACTCTTTGTGACCCCATGGACTGGAGCCCACCAGGCTCCTCCATCCATGGGATGGTCCAGGCAAGAATGCTGGAGTGGGTTTCCGTTCCCTTCTCCCAGGCGATCTCCCCCATCTAGGGACTGGACCCAGGCCTCTCATGTCTCCTGTGTTGGCAGGTGGATTCTTAACCACTAGGGCCACTTGGGAAGCCTGTTGACCCAAGATCCCACCAGGAATCCTACTGTGAGTTGAGGCTAACTGTCTGGCTCAAGCCTCAGAAAATCGAGATGCTCTGAACAGGCAGGACCTTGCCAGGGCTTAGAGGTAAACTTCCCGGTGCCAGTCAAAGGCCAGACCCTTACTGGGAGCATGCAGGGTTCGGACGACCCAGCCCTGCTGAGCTAACCCCTTACTGCACCGCCATCACCACCCTCTGCTTCCAGGAGAGGTGGGCAGGGAACAGAGCGGGAGGGAGGATCTGACTTCCTCCAGGGCCAGGGGCTCTGCTAGAAGGCTCCGGTTCGGCACTTCATTTAACCTTTGTGACCACCCCGGGTGGGAGGGCCTGGTTCAGAAGGACACCTGGGGTCTGCGAAGTTGAGCAGCCAGCTCCCGGTCACACAGCCGGTGGCGTCAGCCTGTCCCCACGCCTTGTCCAGGTGACCGTGATGTGGGCCGTGGATGCTCTCTTGGAAAGATTGCTGTAGCCCTGGGGGTGTCTGTGGGAGTGTGGCTCCAGGGTAGACGTGGTCCTCTCCCAGGCTGGCCACCGGCTCAGCCGGGAGAGTGCCTGGCAGGGGCGGGGAGTCCCGCAGGGGGCTCACTCAACCGCAGCCTCTGCTGAGCCACTCACCTTCTCAGGCTGTTGCCACGGCCCCGGTTCACCCTCTCCCAGGGTGCCTGGCATGCAGGCGCGGGTGCCCACCCTGTGTGGACACCTGGCTGCCTCCTCTGCATGCTGAGAGCCTGTCTGGAAGCCTGTCTGTCCTACCACCTCCCCAGGGCTGCGGGGACAGACACGCTGCTGCAGACCGCCTGCTCTCTGCTCCCACCTCACTCACCTGGTGCATTCTGAAGAAGCTTCCGGTGCTTGAAGATGCGAGGGGCTGGGTCTGTCTTGTCTCCTCGACTGTAAGCAGGAGTGGGGCCGATCTACCATCCACCCTGCAGCTGTCTGCCTAAAACAGCCCAGAGCAGCCTGGATAGAGAAATACTGCCCTGGGGGCCCGGAGGCCTCAGTTAGAGTCGGCTGCTTGGCTGCTCAGCTGCTGTGTGACCTTGGACAAGTGACTGCCCTTCTCTGAGCCTGTGTCCTTTGCATAGGAGGGGTGTGGTCAGAAACCTGGAGGTCTCGGGGGCCCTCGTGGCTTGTGCAGTGGGGTTGAATGCCGACAGCTTCTGTGGGGTGTCAGTACCACCTGGGACAGTGTCTGGGTGAGAACTGCATCGTTCATTCAGGCACTTGTTCAACCGGCATCTACCGGCGCTCGCTGCATGCGGTGTGCTGGGCCAGAGGGCTGCCCAGACGCCGTCCCAACCATCGAGGAGCGTCCAGGTGGATCAGTGCAGTTCAGTTCAGTCGCTCAGTCGTGTCCGACTCTTTGCGACCCCATGAATCGCAGCATGCCAGGCCTCCCTGTCCATCACCAGCTCCCAGAGTTCACTCAGACTCACGTCCATCGAGTCCGTGATGCCATCCAGCCATCTCATCCTTTGTCGTCCCCTTCTCCTGCCCCCAACCCCTCCCAGCATGAGTCTTTTCCAATGAGTCACCCGGGGCCAGGAAATCCACTTTCAGTGGAGCAATGTCACAGGGGGCTGTGGGCATGCAGAAGAGTGGCAAGGGGACCCCCACAGGGGGCACTGTGGGCTTCCTGCGTCCTGTCTGCACCTGCTGGAGCCTCTGCTGTGAGTGAGGGTCCCTGCTCGGAGCCTCGCCTCTCTCCTTGCAGAACGGGTACGGACAGCGTCCTCCCTGTGTGCCTTCCCAGGCCCTGCTCTTGTTAGGGACTCCGGTTCTAGGAAACATCGGCGGCTCTTCAGAGGGTGATCGGCATGACGTGGAGAAGAGGAAACTAGTGTATGTTGATGGGACACAGAGCATCTGGGTGTCTGGCCGACTCGCCTGCATGTTCTATCAGCTGGGAAAACACGGGCCACGTGGGTGTGAACAAATGGCACTTCTCACCCCCCGTGGCAGGCCTGTCCTTGTGTGTGGCTGATGCGTACGGTGTGCCCGCAGGAGTGGGGGGACAGGGTGCTTCCTGGGGAGATGGCATGCTCCCCACTCCCGCCCCCAGAAGGAATTAATCCAGGCTCACCTCCCACCCCCAGCCTGACCAGGAAGGGGAGATTTCTGACTCACATGGAGCTGTGGCCTCCTTCTCTGGATGGTCTCCCCATTGACCACCCCCCACTCCCCCCTGCCCACCCACACAGTCGCATTTGCAGACACAGGTTAGAGAAGTCTCTTCTCTCTACTTCTTTCCTTCTGGAAAGTAGTAGCGAGAATGTAGGGGGTTACATGTGGTGGGGCTAAATTCCTTGGGCTCAGAGCCAGACCACTCTGTGTGGGGTTCACACTCAGCTCCCTCATGGGTTACCTCACTTCTCTGGGCCTCAGTCTTTCACTCTGTGAATTGGGTTGATGCCTCATTCTTGCCTCTTGGAGGGGTTGGGAGGATTAAGCGAGCTAATCCAACCAAAGCACTGAGCATGGAACTTGACCTTGGAGGAGCAATTATTGATGATTATTTATGGATGACGATTGACGACCGTTATTCTCATTATTGTCACCTGATATCACAAGCAGGTTAAGTCCCAGAGATATTGGTTGACTTGTCCAAGGTCCAGGAAGGATGGAGGCCTGCCCAGATCTTGAAATGTCAATGCAGAGCAGGCCATGGGGCCTCCTGCTGAGAAATGTGAGGCCAGGGGCCTGCAGAAACCCAGGGGCAGGTAAGGAAAAGTGTGTCTTTAAGGATACAATTTGGAAATGGAAATCTGTAGGTTACTGGATTAACTATTCAGTTTTGTCATTGAATCAACCTTTGTTTTGTATTCCATGAACTTTTTGCCTTAAAAAAATCAATGGAATATCCCCAAGTTCATGACTCCAAGCATTTCTTTGATGATTATTAAGATGGGGAGTTGTGTGCAAAATATCTTATTTCCTACTCAGTTTTCGTACTTTGTACTGGAATATTCCTCTGAACATTTAAAATAGGATTTCCTTCCAGATCGCCCATATCTCATCTGTTAATGTCTCTTTACATTCTTTTCCTCTTTAAAAATGTTCAATATATCATCTGGGCTGCCTTTAATAGAAGCTGGGCAGAGTCAACAGTTACTCAAAAAATCAATTTAGACTGTCAGATTCTATAATCTGGGAATTGGCATGTAAAAATGTTACCATCTTATGCCAGGACCCCCTAAGACTAAATGAAGACTCTTGCTTTTAAATTATTGAGTTCTAAGAGTTTATAGGATCCAAGAATATATTTTCTAAAAGCTATGCAGGAACTTAAAGCCCCTGGGACTTAATCCCAGGGAAGGGGCAGAGGGGTTCACATTAGAAATAACAATTAATTTCCAAAATGCACAGCACATAGTAGGCACTCAGTGTTTTTAGAAAGGCTTTTAAAAAGTTTATTCTGACCAATGACCCATCAGTACCACCACCTGCACTGGATGGAATATTACACAGGAATATTACAGGCAGGAAATGCTGACCTTGCGATTATAAAGTCAGATCAGAATTTGGGCTCATGTAACGGCCGTACAGAAACAGGTTCTCTTTTGGACAAGGACTGAACAGGTCCAAGGGGATAAGGGGACCCGGTTGCTGGTTAAACTGGAAGATTCTTTTCTTGTTATTGATTCCAAGAAGAGTGGAGAGTGTGTCAGCTTATCAGGAAGGACACTTTATCAGGTGTGGACTCTTACACTTCAGGAATTTTCCTGAGGGTGGATTCCAGGTCATGAGGGCTGCCTAACCTGGCCCAGCCCCCACCAGGCTTTGATGCCAAGCCTCAGTGGCTCCCATCCCACCCCTCCAGCATTCTTCCAGCTCCTCTGCTCCGCCCCCCACTCCTGCTGGGAATTCCGGGCCGAACCCCCCGCTCGCCTGTGATGAGGCAGTTGCAGATCGGAAGCTCTCAGGAGCTGCTGGTCTGGTCGGCAGCAAGTCACTTATGTTATTATTTGTCTCATTCTATCTGGGTGCTTCCTATTTGAAATGACACTTCTGGGCTTTGGAAGGGCCTGGCATCCTCCCAAATCGATGGGCTCCGCAGGAGATGGTGCCCTTCACCCTGGGCAGCAGGGGCGAGGAGCCGGACAAGGTAGGGCCTGTCCCCAGGGAGCGACTGGCCTGGCCCGCTGTCAGACGAGCTTGTGTGTCCTTCCCAACAAATCCAGAGCGACATGGGCTACCCCCAGCCTCTCCACAGCCCCCTCCATCAGGGCCACCAGACTCGCCGTGGCCTTGGCAGGTACACCCGGCTGAGGGGTGCAGAGCAGCTGCAAGGGCGGGGTCCTCGAGATCGAGGCCTGTGTATCATGGGGAGCAAGCGGGCGGCTTCGGCCGTGCCCAGTGAGCCCTGCCCCCCTCAGGACAGTGCCCAGGAACACGTCCAGCAACGTGGCCCTCATTTACCCCTGATGGCTGTAACCCAGTTTGAAGACCCCATAGCTGGGAACAGTCATTGCAAAGGTGTCCCCTCTCTGCCTTGGGTCATCTTCCCACTCCCAGAAATAAAACCAACAGAACGATCCAGAGAGCTGGGGGCTGGAACAAGCTGCTGCCCAGCTGAAAACGCAGCATCTCTCACTTTGTCCTTCCTGTGAGCCGGGCAGGGGGCTCAGCTGCTTGCATCTCAGTTTCTTCGTTTGTATGGTGAGGGTCACTGGCGGGAATGAAGGTCAGATGAAGTCGTAAGCCCAGCATCTTTATCTTGGACCTGGAGCAGCTTCAGCTCCACGGACAGTCCAGGCTGAGGTCCCCGTGTAGCACGGTGTCTCCTCTAGACTCGGGGCCTCGCCACTCCACAGCCTCTGCCTGAGAACCGGGCTTTTGCTGCTTCACCACCGCTGCGTGGAGCAGACAACTCCCTACGGCACCTGGGCAGGGCCGATAGCCAGGGAAGCTTCTGGAAAAACACTCCTGTTTTGCCCTGTGCCCTCTTTCTCCCCTTCCCTTCTTGGTTCCTGCCAGTTCCCCTGCCGGCCCTGCTCAGACCCACAGGCACACGTACAGTCTTTGCTAGGTTCCCCAGGAGCCCCTCGCTTCCCACCTCCACTTCCCCTGGTTTCCCTGGGAGGCCCTGACACTCCCCCGGGGTTCTCTGGGACCCCCGGCACCTCTGCTCAGGTTCCTCGGGAGCCCCTGGCACCACACTGCCAGCCCCCTGCCCCCAGGCTTTGAGAGCTCCTGGAGCCTTTCCAGGCTCCAGGCTCCTCTTTGGCCCCAAATCCAAGGTCCTTTTTCTGGATGTTGGGCTCCCAGAGCCAGGTACCCTGCCCTGCTCCTCACTAGACATGGTAGGAGCATTGCTCATTCAGAGTGGACCCTGGGACAGCCCAGAACAGGTTCCTGGTGGCCCCCTGCTAACCTGGATGTAAGCCCTTTGCCGCTGGTCTATGAGGAGGTCTCAGGAGGGGCAGAGTCCAGGAACAGTGGCTCGGGCAGTGCCTGCTGGCTGGTGGGTGTGGAGTTTCCAGCATCTGAACAGGAAGTACAGTCCACTGGCATCAGCAGCCACAGAACCCCCGTCCCCTTCCCTCCACGTTCAGCGTGAAGCCAGCACAGACCAGGCGCTCAAGAAAGGGGAGCTGGAAGGAACCCTTGAGCTGAGGGAATCACATGTCTCAGGGATTCTGCAGGGTAAGACGGGTTCATCGAAAGGGAAGTGGTCCTCACTATGCAGTAAGCTGGTCAGGAACCAGCTCGAGCAGACGGTCCTGCAGGCAGCCTTGCAGGGTGGCCTGGTCCCAGGCCCTGCACCAATTCCCATCCCTAAGCTGTTGGCAGAGCTGCAGGTGGGGCTAAGGAAGCAGGTCCCGGGGCTAGGCCCTGCCCAGCCCAGCTCTGTTCTAGAAAGATCCGCTGACAAGCTTCACAGCACCTAACACAGGCGGGCAGGGAGCACCCGCAGAGCCATGGCAGGGCGGCCAGAAGCCTCGTGGGGGAGAGCTGGCTGGGAGAGCAGCTCCTGGTGAAGACACTTCCTGGACAGAGAGGTGGGCCTGGCATGTGATCGTGAGAGCTGCATGGAAAACCGGGCCCCCAGGCTAAGGGGCTGTCCAGAAACACTGCCTGGGCTCAAAACATGGAAGCAACCTAAATGTCCATCAACAGATGGATGGGTGAAGAAGAGGTGGTGTTTACATACAATGGAATATCTCTCGGCCATAAAAAAGAATGAGATACTGCCATTTGCAACAACATGGATGGGCCTGGAGATTATCCTACTAAGTGAAGTAAGTCAGACAGAGACAAACACTGCATGATATCATTTACGTGTGAAATCTAAAATATGCTGCGAATGAGCTTCTCTCTGAAACAGAAGCAGACTCACAGACACAGAGCACAGACTTGTGAGGAGAGGGGATGGGGGGCTGTGGGATGTGGGGTCAAGAGACACAAGGCTGAGTGCCCAAGAAGTGATGCTTCTGAACTGTAGTGTTGGAGAAGACTCTTGGGAGCCCCTTGGACTGCAAAGAGATCCAACCAGTCCATTCTGAAGGAGACCAGCCCTGGGATTTCTTTGGAAGGAATGATGCTAAAGCTGAAACTCCAGTACTTTGGCCACTTCATGAGAAGAGTTGACTCACTGGAAAAGACTCTGATGCTGCGAGGGATTGGGAGCAGGAGGAGAAGGGGACAACCGAGGATGAAATGGCTGGATGGCATCACCGACTCGATGGACATGAGTCTGAGTATACTCTGGGAGATGGTAATAAACAGGGAGGCCTGGCGTGCTGTGATTCATGGGGTCGCAAAGAGTTGGACACGACTGAGCGACTGGACTGAACTGAACTGAACTGAACTGAGACACAAGCTGTTACATACAGGATGGACAGACAACACGGTCCCGCTGCACAGCATAGGGAACTGCATCCAATATCCTGGGGTAAGTCGGAATGGAGAAGAATATGAAAAAGTACATGGAAGTGAAAATGTTAGTCACTCAGTTGTGTCTGACCCTTGCAACCCCATGGACTGTAGCCCGTCAGGCTCCTCTGCCCATGGGATTCTCCAGGCAAAAACACTGGAGTGGGTAGCCTTTCCCTTCTCCAGGGGATCTTCCTGGCCCAGGGATCGAACCCAGGTCTCCTGAATTGCTGGTGGATTCTTTACCATCTGAGCACCCAGGGAAGATGCTGAGTCATGTTGCTGTACAGCAGAAATTAGCACAACATTGCAAATCAACTATACTTCAATAAAAGAGATTAAAAAAAAAATAGACTAGTCTTGACTTAAGGAGAAGCTTTCCACTGGGGAGAAAACCCACAGGAAATACTGAGAGGACTCTGCAGCGGAGGTGGGCTGTGGTCAGCGTGTGAGAACTGACATAGCAGAGAGCACTGCCCGCCAGGCTCTGTGAGAGGGAGAAATGGAGTCAGAAAGTCCAGCCACACAGGGTGAGTTCCCGGTCCTGTGAAGCCCCCAGAGACAGGAGTGCATGTCTGAACATAGCCCGGGGTGGAGCAGAGGAGGTAACTTGAGCCAACAGCCTGGGCTTACTCTGAGCTTCCTATAGTTGCTGTGAGATCCTGTGCAAGGCAGGTGATATGCCTTGAGCCTCAGTCTTCCCACCTGTAAAATGGGAAGGCATGCTCTTGGTCCAGTGTGGTCATCCTGTCCAAGCGAGGTTGAGCTCCGTCCTGGGTGTGGTGTCCAGAGCGTGTGAGTCCCCAGGTCTATTAATCTCCCCCCAAGATTCCTTTCCCATTGGAGGGAGACTACGGTCTCAGAGCCTCGGGGAAACCTGACTGGCATCTCCCCCACCACTGCTGTCATGCCCCATCAAGGGCACACTGAGATCCCTTCCAGCAGCTCACCCACCTAGCTGGCACCTGACTCCACAGTTCACACTCAAAATCTCAAGCTACATCATGGAATTTTCTAGAATGACTTGACCAGTCTATCAGCGGCTTGGGCAGATCTTTCCTTCGATGATTCCAAGAGGATGTATTTGTCTGCCCTGGGTGGCAGATCAAAGCCTCATCTTTCCATAGCCCCTGGATTGTCGGTTCCTGAGGTGGCCCCTCACCATCCATCCTTTCTCATATCACATCAGCAGGGTGGTCAGCTGGGAAACCGTCCTAACACACAACGGCCCCTCAGCTGGGAGGGAGGCGGGGAAGTCCCTGGAGACCAGAGTTGAGTCCTGGCTATGCCATGGATCCCCAGGGGACTCTGCACATGTCCCTTTCCAGCCGTGCCCTGGGGTCTGTCCAGGGCAATGACCACACAGAGGCAGGGCTGGTCCTCAGAGTCCTGATCATCAGGGCAAGGAGGCGAGTCCACGCAGCTGTGCATCCGGCCAGAGAGGCCCACACAGGCATGGGGTGGGCTCAGCACCGCTCAGGTGGCCCTTGGACCGTGAGGTCACCACACAGGCCCTCCTCCACCATGTCCAGTCTCACTGTGGGTGTCTGAGGTCTATGCTGTTGGCCCCTTTTACAGATAAACAAACCGAGTCTCGCTGAGGTCCAGGCCTTGCTCAAGACCACAAGCTCACAGGTGGCACCAGCCATGAAGGGGGCACCCACTCCCCACCTGTGTGGTTTCCCAAAGTAGCCAAGGAGATCCTCAGAGCCGGGGGCTCACCCGTGGAGGAGGGGTGGGAGCTGAGCACGTGTCCCTGCCAATGAAATAATTATAGAGTATGAGAACGGCTCAATTAAATCATTTTTTTTAAGTGCATATGTACAAACACTTAGCAATTAAGCAGCCATTTACAAATAGCAATTTTCCAACTGCACTTGCCTTTCATATATCTATTTGCTGGATGTAGAGTCTATTTTTATTCAAAATTTTTAATTTGAATAAATCTAGATGGGATGATCACTTTTGAGTTACAGTCAGAAGAACCTGGAGACGGTCTTAGCTCTGGGGAAGGTCAAGGTGTAGGTTGGGAGGAGGCCTGGCCCAGAGGAGACCCTGGTGAGCACGTTCCCTCCTCCTCTCTCCTCCCCCTCTCTCCCCCACCCTCTTTTTCCCTCCTTCCCTCACTCCTGTTCTCCCTTCTGGACATGCTCAGCTCTCACAGGAATTTTGACCATCCTGAGATGAACTGGGGAGTCTCCTCTCAAGAGGCAAGTCCAGCGGGCACTTGTTGGCTGGTGCTGAGACATCAGGCACGTCTGACTGGTTTCTATGGGAAACGCCCAGAGATGGATGCTCCCTCACAGCAGGTCACACAGCCTTCCTGTCCTGGTACCTGCCTACCTCCACTGTAGGAGGAGGCAGCCTTAGGTTCAGGGTTGGTGTCCTGGGGCTGTAGGGAGTTTAGAGAGAAGAATTAGGAATCAGTTCAGTTCAGTTCAGTTCCGTCGCTCAGTGGTGTCTGACTCTTTGCTACCCCATGAATCGCAGCACACCGGCCTCCCTGTTCACCACCATCTCTCGGAGCTCACTCAGACTCACGTCCATCGAGTCTGTGATGCCATCCAGCCATCTCACCCTCAGTCGTCCCCTTCTCCTCCTGCCCCCAATCCCTCCCAGCATCAGAGTCTTTTCCAGTGAGTCAACTCTTCTCATGAGGTGGCCAAAGTACTGGAGTTTCAGCTTTAGCATCATTCCTTCCAATGAACACCCAGGGCTGATCTCCTTCAGAATGGACTGGTTGGATCTCCTTGCAGTCCAAGGGACTCTCAAGAGTCTTCTCCAACACCACAGTTCAAAAGCATCAATTCTTTGGCGCTCAGTCTTCTTCACAGTCCAACTCTCACATCCATACATGACCACAAGAAAAACCATAGCCTTGACTAGACAGACTTCAGTCGGCAAAGTAATGTCTCTGCTTTTGAATATACTATCTAGGTTGGTCATAACTTTTCTTCCAAGGAGTAAGCGTCTTCTAATTTCATGGCTACAGTCACCATCTGCAGTGATTCTGGAGCCCCCCAAAATAAAGTCTGACACTGTTTCCACTGTTTCCCCATC
>SJYC01045297.1:0-12754 GCA_006408675.1 Madoqua kirkii | reverse complement strand
TCGTCCTTTGTTCTGTGCGCCAGCCTTTCGCGGGCTAGTCCAAGTTAGTTCGTTCTGGCGCTGCCCGCGGACTGATTCTGACCGAGTTACAACCGATTCTCGATTCTCGCGAAAAGCACTGAAGCTTGCGTTTTCCACCGCCCAATTCTCGTACCAATTCTGGCCACGTTACAGCCCGTTTCTCGCGAAAAGCCCTTGAAGCTTGCGTTTCCCATGGCCCGATTCTCGTACCGATTCTGGTCGCGTTACTCCGCGGTTCTCACGAAAAGCCCTGCAGACTCTGCATTTCCCACGGCTTGATTCTCGGACCCGATTCTGGTCGTGTTACTCCGCGGTTCTCGCTAAAAGCCCTACAGACTCTGCGTTTCCCACGGCTTGATTCTCGGACCCGATTCTGGTCGCATTACTCCGCGATTCTCGCGAAAATCCCCTCTGTGCCTGCGTTTTCGGGGACAGGCGTTTGCGCTACTTTTCCGCTGGGGGATTTACTGTTGGGTTCGCGATCTGTTGGTTTTAATTAATTTTCCCTTCCTGTTAAGTTGCCATTCGTGCTTCCCAGGCTCAGCACAGCTTCCGCTGTGAGAAAGTTCCCTGGAGCTTGGCAACCTCTCTTTTTAAGGGTCTCTTCCCGGGACGGGGCTCCCTCCCTATTTCCTTTGTCTCTTTTCTCGTCCCTTATATTTATTCCTACCTGTTTTTGAAGCCAATAATCTGCTTTGCTGGATGCCTGATGTCCTCTGCCAGCCTTCAGAAGTTGTTTTGTGGAGTTTATTCCGTGTTGAAGTGTTCTTTTGATGAAGTAGTGAGGGAGAAAGTGTCCTCCCCGTCCTATTCCGCCACCATCTTTTTTCCCTCCCCTCAAAAGTGGTTGCATTTCTTACATGATGAATGGTTTCCAAGAGAGTTTTGCAAGAGTGAGTGATGAGCGCGAGTTCCAAGGGGCAAGAAGAAAAGTTCACGCCGGTTAAAGGCTAGAACTGCCGCTGTCACTTCTGCCATCTTCTTTTTATCAAAGTAATTAGAGACGGCTCACCTTAACTCAAATCACTTTACTTGTTGTTAGGGAGGTGGTAGGATCACACTGCAGAAGCGCACGTAGGTGGGAGATAATGATGCAAAACATCTCTGGAACTTATGTTGGCCACAGCGGTGCAGCCTCACTGTTCCCAAATGGGTACCAATTGGATCAGAGTTCTTTACTGAACAGTCGGTTCTCTTTCATTGATATGTAATGTCTGTTCTGTCATAAATCAGGTTTCTAAACATGTGTGTGTTTATTTTAGATTGCCTTTTTGCACTCTTGATTTTCAGCTGGGGGTTACTCTGCAGGGGATAATACTGTCATACTTGGGAGAAGGTGCTACTAGCATGTAGTGAATAGAGGCCAGGCTTACTGCTGAGCCTCATACAGTGTGCAGAACTGCCTCCCGCAGCAAAGAATCATCCAGCCCCAAATGTCAATAATGCTGAAATTGAGAAATCGTGGTCCGTACCACCAGTATTGTCCTACCATATTATCTTAAAGTTGGTAGAGTAAGTCGCCTCACTTTGCTTTTCATCTTTAAGAAGGAATGTCTTAGTTATGTTTGGCCATTTGTGTTTCCATATAAATTTTAGAATCAGTTTATCATGTGTCATGAAAAACCTTATATTTTGGTTGGAATTTCATTATAACTATATATCTTCATGAGGAGCATTGAGATTTTATGATATTGAGTCCTCTTATTCACTAATATGATATTTCTGTCAATTTAATTCTTTGATACCTTTTAATAAAACTTTATAATTTTCTTATTAAAAGATTTGCAAATCTTTTGTGCAAATTTACTCTCTTGGCCAGTTAGCTGCGAGGCTTGTAATAAGTTGTGTTCTTCTTTGGGCCTTAATTTCCCTAAGTGAAAAATGTGACATTTGAATAGATCATCTCTAACAGGTTTTCAAGCCCCAGATGACGAGATTAAAATGTTAGAAATTGAAAACTTTGAATACACAAAATACACGTAGTCCACTAGAGGGAGCTCTTCTGCATTTTGTCTCTTGCCAGATTGCCAGTCAGGTATGACGGTAACTGCGTCAGCTACTGATGTTAATAGCTGCAGATGTTGTAATGCAGACCTCATCTTGTCAGGGCAGGGGAAGAAGGTGACTCCTTGGTGTCTCTTTGGTCACAGTTCTCAACATAAGAAGGGTTGCCTTGGTCCAGGGAAGATATATATATATATTTTTTCTGAGTGTGGGAAGACAAGCAACATATTTTGAACCTAGGAGGAAACGTATGGATCATCCATACGTAAATTCCTTTGTTTAAAAGTGAAAAAGCTATGATTTAGAGACACTCACTTTCCAAAGGAGAAACAAGACAGTTTATGAGAGAACCAAGGCTGGAACTCAACTTGATATTTTTCACACTATAGTGAGGGAATGGAGAAAAGAAGTAAGCAGTGGATCTGAGTGATGGAATGGGAGTAGGGATTGTGTTTAATTTTTAAAGGACTGAGAGGTGAATTCCCTGGAATTATTATATGTATGTCAGGGCTTCCCAGGTGGCACCAGTGGTAAAGAACCCTCCTGCCAATGCAGGAAGCGTAAGAGATAGAGTTTTGACCCCTAGGTTGAAAAGATCCCCTTGAGGAGGGCATGGCAACCCACTCCAGTATTCTTGCCTGGAGAATCCCATGGACAGAGGAGCTTGGCAGGCTACAGCCCATTGGGTTGCAAAGAGTTGGGACACTACTGAAGCGACTTAGCATGCATGCACGCATATGTATATGAATGTGAGAATTTGTGTGTGTTTGTCTGCACGTGTGTGCACACACTTGCTATATTTTGGATGTGATTGTTGGCTTCTAAGAAATAGGATTAGACTGTGGTAAGCCAGCCTTTAATTACAAAGCAGAGTAACTTTCACCAGTTTTAGAGATTCATTAATTTATAATTTGTAATCATTTGGAAATACCTGCCTTGGTAACTTGATTACCAAAAATTTAAGCTTTCAGTTTATTTGTCTTTAATTCAATTTAATGATTTCCAGATTTCATTTTTTTCCTTACTCACAACTGACTTTTCAAATAACGTGTGGTTTTGGGATGTTCTTTTCAGAAGATGGAACTCAACTGCTCTGTTAGTCATCCTTTTTGAAGTCTATTGTGACTTTTTGAAATGTTTCTCCATAGTACTCTTATTATTTATAATTCTTCTGGTTTACCTGGATAGAGACTTTCCTTGCAAACTGGAGACATTTAAAATTTCCTTATTTCTACAGTTGCCTTATGAATAGTATCTTTATGTTTTATTTGGATTGCTTGTTTATGCATATCATGGACAAGATTTTAAGCCTTTAGTTTGGCTTACATAAATAAAAAATAAAAATAGAAGTTTTTAACCTATTGATTTCTGTGTCAACTTTTAAGAACTAGAGTTCTTATGTTACTTTTTCAATGCAGTACAATATATCCTTCTCTAGCAAGCTAATAGAAAAAGATGCTCCGAGAAGAATATGTATTTAATTGCCTCTGTTGTTATCAGGTATGCCCTAGACCAGTTTAAAGAGAGTCAGATTGTATTTAGACTTCTATGTATTTGTCCATGGAGTGATGATACCTAAAGTGGATAAAAGCAGAGAAGGGGTATAAATGGCAGAATAAGGATACTGGGACCTGGAGGAGGGCAAGGCAACCCACTCCAGTATTCTTGCCTGGAGAATCCCCAAGGACAGAGGAGCCTGGCGGGCTGCAGTCTGAGGGGTCTCAGAAGATTGGACTGAGAGACTAAGGACAGCACAAGGATACTGGGAAGCTTTCTGTCTCCTCCAAGATGAAATTTGAGACTGTAGCTTCAATCTCAGTGTGAGGTGTTAGATATTCAAGGAAAGGAGGGTTAATCTTTATTAGAAATAGTTACGAAAATAAATGTTAGGCCAAGTGATACTTGTTCTAATGTTCCTCTCCTCAGCAGGTGTTGCTTAAGTTTCATCTGCCAGTAATTTCAGCTGGCACGTGTGCTTAGTTGCTCAGTCGTGTCTGACTCTGCGACCCCGTGGGCGGTAGCTTGTAGGCTCCTCTGTGCATGGGGATTCTCCAGGCAAGAATACTGGAGTGGGTTGCCATGCCCTCCTCTAGGGGATCTTCCCAACCCAGGGACTGAACCCACGTCTCCCGCACTGCAGGCAGATTCTTTACCATCTGAGCTACCAGGGAAACTTACTTGCATACTTACCAGCTAAAAATTTCAGCTGGAGTTAGATGGCAGTAAGGGTTTTGAGCTTGGTGAAAGAATGACTTTCTTTCTAGGGTTAGTGTTCTATTAAAAACATCTTAAATAATGAAAATCAAGTGACAGACCAAGGTTTATTTATTTAAAAATGTGTCACATGTTTGACACATCTCCTGTTTTTTCTTCATAAAGGTGATTTGATGGACATAATAGATGAATGTTTTTAAAAAATCATATTTTGGGTACAATTAGATGTCTCTAATAATTTAAGTATGATTGATTATCCAAAGTTTGGAATTATATAAATTCTCAAGGGTACAAGAAGTGGGGATTACTGTTAAAATATCTGTGTTTCCCACTGACTGCAATAATAGAAATTTTCTTCTTGGTTTTTAGATTTCCTCCTTCTTCACCTCTGAAGCCTTATCCAAAGAGGCCCCCATATCAAAAGGATGTTATTAAATTTCCAAAATGGGATGATGCCCCACCAGGCACTTCACAAGAGAACATCCCAGTGAGGCCGCTTGTGATGGTAAGTGCCATTATCGAAGCTGGTGGACTAGCAGTGGGAGAGTTAGAAAAAGTCTGTGACCCCAAAACGAGCTTAGTCCAGTTTTTTTGTTGGTCCCTTGGAAATAGTAGTGTGAAAGCACTTTAAAACAATATCTTAGCTGTCAGTAGCTGAGAGACTAGTAGCACAAGAAGATTGGCTTTTGCATTTTTTCACTCTTGCACATTGACATTTTGACCAAGTAGGGGGTAGCCGTTTTCATACATTTACACTAAGTAGGTTTCTCATAAAACTCCCTTATAATTTCCTCTTCTTTTCTATTCTGTAATTTCCTCAATTCCTTTTTTGTCTCCTTTTCCTGAACTTTGTTATAATTATTACCAATTGAAAGTGTGAAGGGTGGGACATGGAGAATTGTGGAGCAAGCTCTGATAATATGAACAAAGGTAGTTTGGAGAAACCTAAGCACATTGTAGAATAAACTGTGTTTTGAGGGGAGTAGTTTTCTCTTGAAATATCCCCAATAGAAAACTACTAAGATTGAGATAATGCTAAAAAATAAAATGTAGATAAAAACTTCTATAGGCAATTTTTTAAAAAAGAATTGTACTGACAACCATGTTCTAAGTTAATTTAGTCTTATAGGACTAGATGTCCAGTTCCTACATGTGTAGAAGTGTGTTGTAAACATTTTTAGGCAATGAGATTGAATGTGATTATATTGTATCTCAGTTTGGACAGAATAATTAAGCAGCTTAGCCTTTATCAGAAATAATTCAGAAGTGAGCCAGTGTCAGAAATGGCGACTCCCTATGGACGTGCATATTTGTCAGGGACAGTGATGAATGTAGTTTTAATTACGCTTGATGATAAAGGTAGGTGATATTATATGGAAATGTCTAATAGGCAGATGGAGGTAATGGGCCTGGAAGTTAGATGAGAGGTCATATTTGAAAGTCATTAATTCATTCATTCAACAAACACTTATTGAGTGTTTGCTGTATGCCATGCACTGTGCCAGGTTCTACAGATGCAGTTGAATGTGATAATAGTTTTTCCTCCAGAAGAGCTCATACAGTGATAGGTGATTAGAAAACAATGGGACTACTCTGAAAGAGTGAGCACAAAGGGTATTTGAGGAGCATTTAATTCATTACTAATGAGGAGAAGTTAATTAAGCTCTAGCTGATAGTTTCTGTGCTCGAGAAAATTAAAATATAAGCTCCATGAAATCAGGTTAATTTTTTAAAAAACACATTTGTATTTAAACACCTAATATGACCCCAATCAGTAGAGGGGTTACTCAGCAGATGTTTTTTCGTTGTAAGATCATCTAGTGGTATTTGTACAAAGCAAGTGGAACCCCATATTAAACTAATGTGTATATACATCATCAATAAAATAACTTTGCTTTTCTGTTCTTTTTGGTTCTGTGAACCTCTAGGAAGACCAGCTGCTCATTAGTCACTTTCATGTACCAACGAAGAAGACAGTGTCTTCTCTCTTCTCTTATCTGTTTTCAGTTTCTCATTTTCAGCAATCCTGAAGTCATCTGCCAGTGGCTCTGGTCCATCCCCCATCCCCCACATAGCTTGTCATGTCCCTGATTATCTGTGTGTTTCTGATAACCTTGCTCTTGTCTTTTCTTGCCTTGACCTTAAATTAAATGGTGGAGGTTTGAGCTCCTCACTTGTTCCGGCTCCTCTAATGCTTGGGCTCTGCTTCTTGTGAAATGGCAGAGTAGGATCTGTTTCCTCAGTTGGGCCTCAATGCGGTCTTTAGATTGATGATGTTAGTAGTCAACAGAGAGACAGTCCATCTTTCTTAAAGGACTTGAGTTTGTCTCCCTTTTTTTTTTTTAATCTTACTTTCCCTCTTTCTCTGCCTCCACTTTTCTTGTTGTTTTTTTTGTTCTGTCCTGTCCTCTCTCTTGCCCAGCTATTATATAAAATAAAATGAAGTGCAACAAATAAAACAATTTCTTGTGTTTATTGACAGGCAGCAGGTAGAGAGTGAGCTCTGGAGACAGACTGCTGGGTTTGAATCTTGGTTTTTCATTTATTAGCTATGCAAGCTTGTTTCTCTATTTCATTTGCTATGTCTGTGTCTAAGTTTTCTTTTTGGTGAGAGTGGGATGATGACACCCCCCTGGGGTAAGATGGTTATAAGACTGAAGTGACATCATATCTATAGTGTATTTACAAGGGTGCCTGACACACAGGCTTTGGAAAACTGTTAATGGCTATTGCTGTTATTAATAGAGTTGTTCATAGAGATAAAAGAAAAAAGTTATTCATAATATCACCCAGAAAGAATTAATATTAACTCTTTTATTTTTTTCCTATGCATTTTTTAAAAGGTTGTCATATTTGCAATATGACCCCAGGTCCAGCCCCTCATGGGGCCTGCTAGAAGGACAGGTTGGCCATGCCACCCGGCGACAGAATGTAGCCCATCTGGTTGTCCAGAGACACTGCCACAGGTGGTGGGAAATCATGAGGTTCTGCTGGGGTGGGAGGCCCAGGAGGGAGCCCTGTGGGGAGCGCATGTCAGGGGGCTGGCTGTAGACCTTACCCCCCATGGCCTGCTGCTTCATCAGCATGAAATTCTCATGGTTATGAGGCTTTGTGGGGGTAGGGGGGCCATGACCCCCTGGTGCAGGCTGTGGGGCACCGCACCTGTCCTGCCCAGCAAGGACGTCTGTCCTGCCCAGCAAGAATATCTCTCTGTCTGGGGTGGCACATAGACATGTTGAGCTCCCACTGCTATGCATATTTTTAACACTGTCATGAGATCATGCTCTGCTGTTTTGGTTGCCTATATTCTTCACTTAGAACAGTGTATGTGTCCCTTTTTTATGTTATTAAACATTGAGTATCATTTTTAATATCTGCATCTTGTCTGTAAAATACTATAGTTTATTTATCCAGTCCTTCATGGTTAGATATGTATTATACCGTGTTTTCAACTTTTTCATTCTATGTGTAAATAATTTAATTAGCAGTATCTTTACAGATAAATAATTGAATATTTGTTTAAGATAACTTTTGGAAGTGAATTTGCTAGGCAAATGCAATAACTGACATTCCTGCCTTCAAAAGAGAACACCTAATTTAGATAGTTTTAAAAAAGTACAAATCCACATGATCTTCAAGTTTCTTTTGCAATTCAGTAGTTCTCAAAAACAAACCCCAAAACCATATCAAAGAACAACTCTCCAACCTTTTATAAAAAAAAGCACTTTGTAGATGACTTCTTATATGTTTTGCCTTTAAAAGTTCAAATGTTCCTCTCGTGATTGCCAAAATGTTCCACCGTGATTACCAAAAGGGAGTTTAAAGACTTCTGTCTAATAGCCTAAATGTGAGAAGGGAGATGCTAAGAATATTAAAGTATTAAAGCAGTGTGAGTTTGAGAGATTAAATTATTTAACCTCTTTGGACTTTAGTTTTTCTTCCTGGTCATATCCAGATGTCCTTATAGACTCTTGTTTTCCCTGCCTTCTTCAGATGTCTAAGATCTCAGGACTGCTATCTAACATTGTATTTACTTGATCTTTTCTTTCTTTTTTTTTAAAAAGAGTTCTTGAAAGCAATACACTTTAATGTTATTGTAAGCAATCACTTAATTTGAATAGTGTGTGAATTTGGATTGATATTCCTCAAGTTAATTTTGAATTAATGAAATTTTATCACTGCTACTTCACTAACTAGTTGGCACTCCCACAGGAGAAAATAGCTAATGTCATGCTTATTGCTATAGCTCTTTGGCAATTCTTTACTATTCATTTGTGATCTGATCTGATCTTTATGAGTTGTGTTTTATTACTCTGTAGTCCATGCAAAGAAAGTTAGTTTATATTTAAAATAATTATTTAAATCAAATTTAAAAAGAACCAAATCAAAGACGTTTTTATAAAATCATACCACTGTCTACTGAAATGTTTGTTCTCTCTTTCCGTCTTTCTCCTCTCCCTCACCTCCAATTAGAATCCTGAGATGTGGTACAAGCGTCACAGTATTGCTATTGGAGAGGTGCCGGCTTGCCGTCTTGTCCACCGCAGGCAGCTGACAGAGGCCAATGTAGAAGAGATCTGGAAGTCGATGACATTATCATAGTATGTGCATGTGATATTAATGAAAACTTTAATGTGTTTTTTTTTTTTTTTTCTGTTTTGCTTCTCTGCTACTCTTTGCATACTTAATTTTCTGAAACTGTATGAAAATCTCAACTTTTGAGTGTGTCATTTGCACCTATCCTGCTTAGCAAGCAGACCTTAAATGAATTCAGGGAATTTTCTATTATCATTTGTATACTAATTAAAAGTAGAACTTTAAAAGTTCTTTTTTTTTCCTTTTGCCCACACGACCAAAAATATCTACAGGTTAAATATTTTTATTTAAAAAAATTTTTAACTGTAGTTGGTTTGTAATATTGTGTTAGTTTCAGGTGTACAAATTCATATTCTTTTCCATTATCAGTTCAGGTCAGTCACTCAGTCGTGTCCAACTCTTTGAGACCCCATGAACCATAGCATGCCAGGCTTCCTCGTCTATCACCAACTGCCAGAGTCTGCCCAAACCCATGTCCATTGAGTCCGTGAAGCCATCAAACCATCTCATCCTCTGTTGTCCCCTTCTCCTGCCCTCAGTTTTTCCCAGCATCAGGGTCGTTTCCAATAAGTCAGCTCTTTGCATCAGGTGGCCAAAGTATTGCAGTTTCAGCTTCAACATCAGTCCTTCCAATGAACACCCAGGACTGACCTCCTTTAACATGGACTGGTTGGATCTTGCAGTCAAAGGAACTCTCAAGAGTCTTCTCCAACACCACAATTCAAAAGCATCAATTCTTTGGTGCTCAGCTTTCTTTAGAGTCTAACTCTTCAATCCATACATGACTACTGGAAAAACCATAGCCTTGCCTAGATGGACCTCTGTTGACTAAGTCATGTCTCTGCTGTCTAGGTTGGTCATCACTTTCCTTTCAAGGAGTAAGTGTCTTTTAATTTCATGGCTGTAATCACCATCTGCAGTGATTTTCGAGCACCCAAAAATAAAGTCAGCCACTATTTCCTCTGTTTCCCCATCTATTTCCTATGAAGTGATGGGACCGGATGCCATGATCTTTGTTTTCTGAATGTTGAGCTTTAAGCCAACTTTTTTACTCTCCTCTTTCACTTTCATCAAGAGGCTCTTTAGTTCTTCTTCACTTTCTGCCATAAGGGTGGTGTCATCTGTATATCTGAGGTTATTGATATTTCTCCTGGCAATCTTGATTCCAGCTTGTGCTTCCTCCAGCCCAGCATTTCTCATGATGTACTCTGCATAGAAGTTAAATAAGCAGGGTGACAGTATACAGCCTTGATGTACTCCTATTTGGAAGCAATGTGTTGTTCCATGTCCAGTTCTAACTCTTGCTTCCGGACCTGGATACAGGTTTTTCAAGAGGCAGGTCAGGTGGTCTGGTATTCCATCTCCTTCAGAATTTTCCACAGTTTATTGTGATCCACGCAGTCAAGGCTTTGGCATAGTCAAGAAAGCAGAAACAGATGATTTTCTGGAACTCTCTTGCTTTTTTGATGATTGAGCAGATGTTGGCAATTTGATCTCTGGCTCCTCTGCCTTTTCTAAACCCAGCTTGAACATCTGGGAGTTCATAGTTCACATATCATATTGCTGAAGCCTGGCTTGGAAAATTTTGAGCATTACTTTACTAGCGTGTGAAAGTGAAGTCGCTCAGTTGTGTCTGACTCTTTGTACCCAGTGGACTCTACCCAACAGGCTCCTCAGTCCATGGGATTCTCCAGCAAGAGTACTGGAGTGGGTTGCCATTTCTTCCCGACCCAGGAATTGAACTCAGGTCTCCCGCATTACAGGCAGATGCTTTAACCTCTAAGCCACCAGAGATTTGTGCAATTGTGTGGTAGTTTGAGCATTCTTTGGCATTGCCTTTCTTTGGGATTGAAATGAAAATTCACCTTTTCCAGTCCTGTGCCCAGGACTGGAGTTTTCCAAATTGGCTGAGATAGTGAATGCAACACTTTCACAGTATCACCTTTCAGGATCTGAAATAGCTCCACTGGAATTCCATCACCTCCACTAGCTTTGTTCGTAGTGATGCTTTCTAAGGCCCACTTGACTTCACATTCCAAGTCTGGCTCTAGATTAGTGATCACATCATCATGATTATCTAGGTCGTAAAGATCTGTTTTGTACAGTTCTTCTGTGTATTCTTGCCACCTCTTCTTAATATCTTCTGCTTCTGTTAGGTCCATACCACTTCTTTTTTTTATTGAGCCCATCTTTGCATGAAATGTTCCCTTGGTATCTCTAACTTGCTGGAAGTTACCTTTATCCTTTGGTAACCATAAGTTTGTTTCTATGTCTGTAAGTCTGTTTCTGTTTTGTAAATAAGTTGATTTGTATTATTTTTTAGATTCCAGATGTAAGTGATATCATGTAATTATTTTTCTCTGTCTCACTTCTGTTAGTGTAATAGGCTATAGGTCTATCCGTGTTGCTGCA
Organism: Madoqua kirkii; assembly: GCA_006408675.1. Classification (NCBI taxonomy): domain Eukaryota; kingdom Metazoa; phylum Chordata; class Mammalia; order Artiodactyla; family Bovidae; genus Madoqua; species Madoqua kirkii. The sequence goes on along the minus strand of SJYC01045297.1, from coordinate 1,507 downwards.
AATCTCTGTATTTTAGTCTTCCTTATGGCTAATATTCCCTTGCGTATATGTACCATGTCCTTATCCATTCATGTGTCAATGGATGCTTAGGTTGCTTCCATGTCTTGGCTGTTGTCAGTATTGCTGCAGTGAACCTTGGGGCGCATATATCTTTTTGAACTCGAGTTTTCATCTATTCTGGATATAAGCTCAGGAATGGGATTGCTAGATCATATGGTAACTATTTTCAGTTTTTTAAGGAACTTCCATCCTGTTTTCTATAGTGTTTGCACCAATTTACATCCCCACTTACAGTAGAGGAAGGTTCCATTTTCTTCATATCCTCCATAGCATTTATTATTTGTAGACTTTTTGATGATGGTCATTCTGAATAGTGTGATGTGGTGACTTGTTATGATTTGCATTTCTCTAATAATTAGTTTTGTAAAGTTTGTAAACTTTTTAGTTACACTGAAATCTTAAGCTTAATGAAATATATAATGGAAAATTTGGTCTTCTAATATATGGTATATAGTAGGTAACTAAATGATTATACAGTAGAAGTGAGAAGTAGATTTAAGGGCCTAGATCTGATAGATAGAGTGCCTGATGAACTACGGACAGAGGTTCTTGACATTGTACAGGAGACAGGGATCAAGACCATCGCCATGGAAAAGAAATGCAAAAAAGCAAAATGGCTGTCTGGGGAGGCCTTAAAAACTGCTGTGAATATAAGCATCTGAATACAGAGTTCCAAAGAACAGCAAGAAGAGATAAGAAAGCCTTCCTCAGCAATCAATGCAAAGAAATAGAGGAAAAGAACAGAATGGGAAAGACTAGAGATCTCTTCAAGAAAATTAGAGATACCAAGGGAACATTTCATGCAAAGATAGGCTCGGTAAAGGACAGAAATGATCTGGACCTAACAGAAGCAGAAGATATTAAGAAGAGGTGGCAAGAATACACGGAAGAACTGTACAAAAAAAATCGTTATGACCCAGATAATCACGATGGTGTGATCACTCCTCTAGAGCCAGACATTTTGGAATGTGAAGTCAAGAGGGCCTTAGGAAGCATCACTATGAACAAAGCTAGTGGAGGTGATGGAATTCCAGTGGAGCTGTTTCAAATCCTGAAAGATGATGCTGTGAAAGTGCTGCACTCAATATGCCAGCACATTTGGAAAACTCAGCAGTGGCCACAGGACTGGAAAAGGTCTGTTTTCATTCCAATCCCAAAGAAAGGCAATGCCAAAGAATGTTCAAACTACTGCACAATTGCACTCATCTCACATGCTAGTAAAGTAATGGTCAAAATTCTCCAAGCCAGGCTTCAGCAATACATGAACTGTGAACTCTCTGATGTTCAAGCTGGGTTTAGAAAAGGCAGAGGAACCAGAGATCAAATTGCCAACATCTGCTGGATCATCAAAAAAGCAAGAGATTTCCAGAAAAACATCTGTTTCTGCTTTATTGACTATGCCAAAGCCTCTGACTGTGTGGATCACAATAAACTGTGGAAAATTCTT
>SJYC01045296.1:0-23748 GCA_006408675.1 Madoqua kirkii | reverse complement strand
AGGCTTTAATAGTACTTGAACCGTGAATATCTAGATGTTCAAGCTGGTTTTAGAAAAGGCAGAGGAACCAGACATCAAATTGCCAACATCTGCTGGATCATTGAAAAAGCAATAGAATTCCAGAAAACATCTATTTCTGCTTTATTGACTATGCCAAAGCCGTTGACTGTGTGGATCACAATAAACTATGGAAAATTTTGAAAGAGATGGGAATACCAGACCACCCGACCTGCCTCTTGAGAAACCTATATGCAGGTCAGGAAGCAACAGTTAGAACTGGACATGGAACAACAGACTGGTTCCAAATAGGGAAAGGAGTACGTCAAAGCTGTATATTGTCACCCTGCTTATTTAACTTATATTCAGAGTACATCATGAAAAATGCTGGGCTAGATGAAGCAAAACCTGGAATCAGAGTTGCCAGGAGAAATATCAATAACTTCATATATGCAGATGACACCACCATTATGGCAGAAGGTAAAGAAGAACTAAAGAGTCTCTTGATGAAAGAGAAAAGGAGAGAGAAAAATTTGGCTTAAACCTCAACATTCAGAAAACTAAGATCATGGCATCCAGTCCCATCACTTCCTGGCAAATAGATAGGGAAACAGTGGAAACAGTGGCTGACTTTATTTTGGGGGGCTCCAAAATCACTGTAGATGGTGATTGCAGCCATGAAATTAAAAGACACTCCTTGGAAGTTATGACCAGTCTAGACAGCACATTAAAAAGCAGAGACATTACTTTGCTAACAAAGGTCTGTCTAGTCAAGGCTATGGTTTATCTAGTAGTCATGTATGGATGTGAGAGTTGGACTATAAAGAAAGCTGAGCCCTGAAGAATTGATGCTTTTGAACTGTGGTGTTGGAGAAGACTCTTGAGAGTTCCTTGGACTGCAAGAAGATCCAACCAGTCCATCCTAAAGGAGATCAGTCCTGGGTGTTCACTGGAAGGACTGATGTTGAAGCTGAAACTCCAATACTTTGGCCACCTGATGCGAAGAATTGACTCATTTGAAAAGACCCTGATGGTGGGAAAGATTGAAGTCAGGAGGAGAAGGGGACCACAGAAGATGAGATCGTTGGATGACATCACTGACTTGGTGGACTTGAGTTTGGGTAAACTTTGGGAGCTGGTGATGGACAAGGAGGCCTGGCATGCTGTGGTCCATGGGGTCACAAAGAGTCAGATGTGACTTAACTGAACTGAAAATATGTTTTTTTAATAATGTATAATTTTATGCAGGAGGACTTGCACATCTTTTGTTGGATTTATTTATTGACTTTGGCATTTTTGAAGTAATTGTAAACAGTAACACTGCAGACATTTGTTTCTAGCTGGTATTTAGAAGTGGTATGTTGTCTTTCCCTCCAACAAGCTTGCTAAACTCGATAATTCTAATAGTTTATTTGTAGATTCACTTGGGTATCTACAGATATAGTCAGAGTCTTCCCTCTGTGTCCTTGGGTGATTGTTCCAGGACCCTTTGAGGGTATCAAAGTCCACGGATGCTCAGATCCCTTACAGTTGGTCCCATATATGCGGGTTCAGCGCCCATAGCTCCAAGGGGCACCTCTCCGCTAGTTACAAGCAGATTTTAGAATCAAATTGACTTGCTTTTGAATTCTAACCTCAGCATTTGCCAGCTGCAGGGCTTTGAGACAGTTGCTTGGTGTTTCTGAGGCTCATTACTCCCTTTACAGAATGGGGACACCATGTCATAGGTGGACAGTGGTAAGGAATGAATGGTGTGAAGTGTGTCCCTCTGGTGGCAGTGCTGGTCCTCTCGGGTCTCCATTTACACTATTCCCATCCCTGTCCCCACATCCGCCTTCCCCATGAACTCTGTGGCTCTCTCAGTTCTGGCTTTCACCCCCATCATTTTATGGAATCACCCTCATACATGCTCCTAGTGTCAATGTCAACGAATTCATTTGGTCCTTGAGTTTCTTAATGCCTCTGTGGCCTTCACATGTCCATGTCCATGACCTCTTTCTTCTGACACCAAAGTGTAGCTTCTGACACCAGCTGATTCTCCCCTCCTCCACCCCCAGCTGGGTGCCTACATGTGAATTCAATCCAGCTTCTGTCTACCCGGAGAGCGTCAGATAGAGGGCTCAGTCTCACAAGACTGCCCCCATTTCAATTCAAGTCCCAAGGGCCTCCTCTACTCACTGGCTATAAATTTGGTTCTCCCCTCCTCCACCCCCAGCTGGGTGCCTACATGTGAATTCAATCCAGCTTCTGTCTACCCGGAGAGCGTCAGATAGAGGGCTCAGTCTCACAAGACTGCCCCCATTTCAATTCAAGTCCCAAGGGCCTCCTCTACTCACTGGCTATAAATTTGGGGGTTCCCATCACCCCTTCCTCAGATTTGCTCTTTTGCTAGAATAACTCACAGAACTCAGGAAATGCTTTACTGTTACTTTACAGGAAATGTTCACCAGGTTATTGTAGAGGATACAGTTCAGAAACAGCCAAATGGAACAGATGGAGTTTGGTGACAGGCAGTTGGTGGTGACAGGCAGTTGGTCAGCTGCTCAGCTGTGTCTGACTCTTTGTGACCCCATGAGCTGCAGCATGCCAGGCTTCCCTGTCCTTTACCATCTCCCACAGTTTGCTCAAACTCATGTCCATTGAGTTGATGATGCCATCCAACCATCTCATTCTCTGTCACCCCTTTCCTCATCCTGCCTTCAATCTTTTCCAGCATCAGGGTCTTTTCCAATGAGTGGGCTCTTTGCATCAGGTGGTCAAAGTATTAGAGCTTCAGCTTCAGCATCAGTCCTTGCAATGAATATTCAGCATCATTTGCCAAAGGGACAAATGAGATTTTACTTTCTCGGTCAGTACTTTTCTTTACAAATCAGCTCAGTCAGAGAGTCTGGCTGTATCCTCTCCTCTTCGCTCTTTGAAGCACTAGGTGAGAAGGGAGCCCTGGCATACCAGGGCCTCCAAGCAGAGCTGTGATGCGCCCAGGGCCGGCAGCTGCTGCAAGAGCCAGGAAATCTCGTCGTTTTCTTGCCTGCCCCTTGGCTTCAAAGTAAAGTTTTAGGAACCACCCGTCAAGGGTGACCACACTGAGGTGGAAAAAGTGTTTCTGAAGCTGGAGTCAAAAATTTCCACTGACACCAGAGTTTGGCACAGCAGTTCTTAGTCCAGGCGACATTCACACATTTCTGTGACTTCCTGGAAGCCAACAGGAACCTCTCAGCCTTTCTCTGCTATCCGGTAGGGAGGTGGCAGAGGACAGCTCTCCTGTGAACCAGCATCACCTTGCAGGCTAGTTGAACTCAGGTCCCGGCCCCTGCCAGAGTTTCCGATGCAGCAGGCCCGGGCGGACCAGAGGAAAAGCATTGCCAACAAGCAGCCAGGTGACGCTGAGGCTGGTCCCCGGACCACCTTGGTGACCTCTGGTCTGGGTCATACGCTCCTAAGAGCAGGGAAGTGCCAGTGGGAGTCATCAGTGTGTGCATGCTCAGTCATGTCCAACCCTTGGTGACCCTATGGACTGTATGCCATGGTCCTCTGTCCATGCGATTTCCCAGGAAAGAATACTGGTTGCCATGCCCTCCTCCAAGGGATCTTCCCAACTCAGGGATCGAAACTGAGTCTCTTACGTCTCCTGAAATGGCAGGTGGTTTCTTTACCACTAGTGCCACCTGGGAAGCCCAGTGGGAGGCATCAATAAGTCCACTTAAATACGCCCTCTGTGCATCCTTTAGGGCTGAGGACGGGGTGAGAGCCGTGGTGAGGGTCAGGGCCCACAGGATGGCCGTGCAGCTCTGTTGCTGCCCTTAAACTGCCTGGCAGCCCCACTGGAGGTCCTGGGGCAAAGCAGCTGTCCTCAGGTTCTGTATGCATCGTCTCCTTGAATCCTTCCTGACTTGCAGGATTCCTCCTGAACTGTGACTGTCAGAAACTGTCAACAGTTCCGGTCAGGCCTAGCTGTTGGCAGGGGCACTTTAGGCAGAGGGACGCCGTGACCCAAAGACACCTTCCTGGGACCCCCCACATAGCCCCAGGAAAAGCCAGCCCATCCCACCCCAGGGCCAGAGAACACGGGGTGGGGCCGGCCCCTGGCTCCTTCAAAGCCAGGTAGATAGATGCTGGCGGTCACAGCTAGCCGGCGCTTGCGGCCCCTGGTTGTAGGCACTGCGTCCCGGCTGCATACACAGAGCCTCCTTTCTTGCGCCAGGAGAAGCCACGCTTTCATGGGCGGTGCAGTCGAAGGAAGTGGAAAGTCCCAGACAGAGCCTATGAGCCCCTCTGGGTCCCTTTGCCTCTTCTGGCCCCTCCCAAGGACAGGGAGGCGTGGCCTCTGCAGGTGGGCTGGGTCCTGCCCAGAAACAGGGTTTCTGGAGCCAAAGCCAGGATCGAGGGAGGGAAGGGGGAAGCCCCAGGCCTGGACTCTGGGCTGGACCGCAGCCCCGGCCGGCCCTCCCGCCATGGCCAAGAAGGGCCACGCTGAGAAGCTGCCGATCTCCACCCCGCCGGCTCCACATTCCTGGATGCTGAGGGAGGGATCCCAGTGTTTATTCTGAACAATGTTTTCCTCTGTCTGAACCGACTGGGCGTTAAATTCTTCCAGATTTCTGGCTCCACGTCGTAACTCCAACGGGAGAGAAACAGGTTTACGGCAGTTGGCAAGGGTGGGAACGCAGGGTCGGTTCCTGTACCTCGTGCGTCTAGAATTTCCATAGGTGGATGGAAAGACTGCTGGCTGTTTGGGGGTGGGGGCGGGGGGCGGGGTTCACCCTGGCTCTGCACCCTGCCTTTCACATTTCCCACCCTAGAGGGCAAAGTGAGCTTTCTCTTCTGGAACCTGGCAGAAAGGAGGCCGAGTGCTGAAGGTCAGGGCTTGCTGTGCTTTCTTGGTTGTGATAAACTCAGAAGTTGGGCTCACATGGAACTCATTTGGTGGGGTGCTGGGAAGCTGGCGTGCATCCTGGGTCCTGGGCTGCTGTGTGGGGAGGAGGTCAGAGCTGGAGAGAGAGAGAGGAAAAAAAACAACTATTTTCATAGAGAAATCTAGTGACATGAGGGCTAGACTCTTGGGCCAGAAAGACCCCAACATAGCTGGTTGGGTCTCAGAACCATGCTGGTCCGTGCCTGTGATGATCTGTGACTGTTACTGTCCTTTAACAGGATGTCCTTTAGCAGGATGATCACACAATGGTGCCATGGAAACCCTCTTCTCTTTATTAACAATATAGAGACCTTTGGGAAACCAGTGAGATCAATTCAAAGATAAAGGCACCCTTCCCTTTGAACACAATAACCTGGTTCCTGGTTTTTTCTCGGTCCTAGGTGAAGCCTCAGCCTTGGAGGCAGGTGCCCTTCAGCCTTTTGGATAGGAACAGCCTCTGTCCACATCAGGCAGGGGGTAGATGGTGGCCTTGAAACCCCCAGTTTTCTTATCCTGTGCTCTCAGACCCTGAAAACCTACTTCTGAATCTCTTTCATGGTTTGTGTGTTTGTGCGCGTGCGCGAGTGCACACATGCGCTCATGCACACACAGGAGGAGAGAGAGGGGCTGGCCAGCCACCCAGATCCAGAGCCCAAACAGCATTTATGTAGTAGAGGGGGTGGATGGGTAAAATAATTGCATGATAGAACTAGACTTTGTAATCTGGCAGCTTTCACAAAGCCATTTTGATGCCAAAGTCATTTTTACTTGGTCTTAAACCACTAAAGCTACAGCTTTCTGAACCTCTCAAGGTACATGTGAAGAAAGCACTCTGGCATCATCTCTGAGCCCCACCTCCACCCCTTCCCACCCCTCCCTGTCCCCTCTCTGCCTTGACCCCTCCAGCCACAGCAGTGTGTCCACAGCATCAAGATGGCCTTGTCCAAACTGGCTTTGTTAGACGATGGCCTCATTTCTGTAGTGTTTGATAGCCATGAATTCTTTATGTACACGTGCTCCCTTGTAGCAGGAGTTGCATTGTTCCCCAGAGATGGAAGCAGAGTGGAAGGAGGAACTGTGTAGGGGAATTACCCTCATGGGTGGCAGAGTCCATGTCTCTGTTCAGTATCAGGAGTAGGATCCTTCCTTGGGAAGTCTGATATGGGCCTTGTATCAGTTACCTCTTGCTGTGTAACAAATATTCCCAAATTTAGTTTCTTAAAACACACATGTACCTTCTAGTCTCCATGGGTTGAGAATCTGAGTGGGACTTAACTGTGCCTCTGTCTCCAGGCCTCTCTGTGGGGGACAGTTGTGGGTTTGGTTGGGGCTGTGGTCCCACCTGAGAGGCTAACTGGGGAGGGTCCCTGCCCAAGGTCACTCACGTGGTTATTGGCAAGATCAAGTTCCTCACAGGTTGTGAAACTAAGTGCCTCAGTTCCTTGCTGGCTAGAAATATCCCTGGCCATTAGCTTTCTCCTAGGGTGGCTTATAATAGGGTTTCCCTCTGATGTACAGAGACAAAGAGAGACAGACAAAGAGAGACAGAGAGTGAGCTCAAGAAGGAAGCCAAGGTTTCTGTGTAACCTAATCGCCATGTAATGTCCCACCACTCTGATCACATTCTATCTGTTAGAAAGGAGACGTAGATGTGTGTGTGTGGGAGTGGGTTTCAGAGGATGTGAGTTCTGGGCAGAGGATATTTGGGGGCCTTCTGGGAGGCAGCCTGCCAAGGCTTCTGGGCCCAGTTCTGTTCAGTCTGTTCAGCCTGTGGGCCCTGGCACCCTAGTGGTTCTGATAAGCCTGTGGCTGTGAGGGGCAGAGATAAACGAGTTTTACGGTCACCAGAGAGTAAGACACAATGTTCTGAAGACCACCCGAGGGCTGGTGATTCTGAGCTCCGGAACTGGTTATACTTGCCCTCCACTCTCTCCTCTTGTCCCACCTCCACCCTCTGCTCTCTCTGGAATTCATCTAGTTCTTGTCTTGGGTGCCCATTTTACGTCATCATCTTGCTACCCACACATGCCCCCGTCACACATCAGAGAGGTATGTTCATGCCATTAGTTCAGGCTTCCTGATCTTCTTTACAACAGCAGATAGTTTAGAACTTACTGATCATGACATCCTTCTCCTTGAATCAACTGGATTGGAGTAACATCTGTGGGACAGGGTATTTCTCACAGAGAAACTGAAATTTGGAAGGACCAAGTAACCTGCTCAAGACTAGACCTAAGATGCAGAGCTGGGTCTCAGAGCTCTCCTCCAGCCCACGTCCCCTTTAAGCTGCTCACATACCCAAGTCTCCAGATTGTTTCCAGCAGGAATCTGGCGAGACTTTTTGGCCCAGTTTGCTCATGAAGTCATCGCAGGCTGGAGCTGCAGTGGCCTGAGGAGAAGAGAAACGGGGTCAGCTGGGACTAGGGGTGTTGAAGCTGGGGGTTGCCCAGAGGCATGCCCGGGGACATGGGGGAGTTGCATGGGGCATGTGTGTGCATGTGTGCATGTGTGTGTGTAGGTCATAGACCCCCCCTTCACCTTGGGGATCAGGGCCGTGTGCATATCTGTACATTTGGACTCAAGTGGCTGCAGATTGACTGTGATGCCTCAGACCTGCTGGGCTCGGGTCACCTCCAGAGGGTGTCCTTTCTGCAAGCAGATGATATAAGAGGGCTGCTGGGACCTGAAGAGTGGCATTGATGTGGGGGATGGGTGAGACTTGGAGACAGAAGTGTGTCCCCCTCCCATAGCCCATCCTGTCATCTCCCCCTGCTCTAGCCTCTTCCTGGATGTCACAGTCCTGCATGACAGTCACCCAAGGAGGGTGAGGGCAGTCCAACCTGGGCTCCCACCTGCTTCACATAACGTACCTCACGACAGAGCTGTCAAGGCCAGAGAAATCCTGCTACGGCCCCTAGTTTACAGGCGAGGTCATCGAGCCTCAGGAAGTTTAAGCATCCCACTGCAGGTCACACAGCTGGGCAGCAGCCGGCCTGTCCTGCCCTCATGTTCTTAATTGTACGTGCTGTGCTGTGCTGTGCTGAGTTGCTCAGTTGTGTGTGACTCTTTGTGACCCCGTGAACTGTAGTCTGACAGGCTCCTGTCCATGGGTATTCTCCAGGAAAGAGTACTGGAGTGTGTTGCCATGCCCTTCTCCAGGGGATCTTGCCAACCTAGGGATTGAACCCAGGTTTCCCACAATGCAGGCAGATTCTTTACCATCTGAGCCACCAGGGAAGCCCACGAATACTGGAATGGGTAGCCTATCTCTTCTTCAGGGAATCTTCCCGACCCAGGGGTCGAACCGGAGTCTCCTGCATTGCAGGCAGATTCTTTACCAGCTGAGGTACCAGGGAAGCCTCTTAATTGTATACTTTACTCCAAACAACTGCTTCATATGCATCTTTGTCCCGTTAGGCACATTCTTGTATGTTGCCTCCTGGAGATGTTGAAATACAAACACAGTTAGATCACAGAAATACTGTGGGAGCACTGAGGAGAGAGCTGGTTCTCATGCAGGGCTGCACGAGGGTGGGTCTGCAAGGTTGGGCCTCTGTCAGAAGATGTGCCCCCAACACATACCGTGGAGGGCCCATTCCCGGAGAGTAAAAGTGCTCCGTGCACCCCTCCACTGTGCCAAGGAGAGACACATTAAAACCCTTGTTGAATTGGATTTCTGACTCAACAAAAATCTTTTTGTCAGAACCTCGGAACTTCCTGGCACGTGACTCGCACATATTTCTTATGTGGTAATGGGTCGCTGTGGACTGTTTGTATATCGGTGCCTAGAAAAATTCATTTAAAATAAGTAACTCAGTATTTCCCCCCAATTTCAAAGACCCCTTTCTTGATCTTTGGGTACTCGATCTTTGCTATTTTCTCTTTTAACTGCAGGCAACAGTTTTCCTGCATATTCAGCTGTCCATTTCCCCTAGAGCACCCATGGTAGTTACATGATAGTGTATTTTACCAGTTTACCTTCCTCATTCTGTGTTTTTCAGAAACCTCTTGAAATGAGCCACACCAGAGACTTTCAGATGCATGCACGCCGGAGAAACAGGAACCAGAGGCTGTCAGAGCGAGGTGAGCAAACCTGGGGAGAGAGACCCCAATACCAAGTCATGCACAATGGGGCAAAGGGCCCTGGTAGACCAGGCACAGATAAGACACTTGGGAGAAGAGGTTAGAAGAGGTTAGAGGTTAGAGGTATAAGGCCCCTGGGGGTGCTGACCAGCCTCCCAAAAGGAGAGTCAAAACAGTCCTGGAAGGAGAGATGAAGGGGCATCTGAATTTATCATCATTCTGAGGGAAGAAAAGACCACTCTATCCTCTAAGAGCAGATGGGAGACCACCCGGGGCTGCCTCTAGTAGCAGCGACATCCCTGTGTACGGTGGGCACGCAGGGGATGGAGCACATGTTGGACCAGACAGGAAGGGAGATGCAGCTTCCGAGGAAAAGCGCGTTTGGAATTCAGTCTTCTTGGGCCCTGTGGTTTTCTCTGCAAGACAGGGTTTCAGTGAAGCCTGAATCCTGGACTTGGTGGCTTCAAGCCAGTGTCTTGGGCTCATTTCTGGGCAGGGCTTCCCAGGTGGCACTAGTGGTATATCCTCCTCCCCTCACTCCACCACTTTGCAGGAGACATAAGAGATGCAAGTTCGATTCCTGGGTCAGGAAGATCCCCTGGAGAAGGGCATGGCAACCCACTCCAGTATTCTTGCCTGGAGAATCCCGTGGACAGAGGAGCCTGGTAGACTACGGTCTATGGGGTTGCAAAAAGTCGAACATGACTGAAGCAATTTGGCACGCATGCATGTATGTCTATGTATATATATATATATATGCTGTGTAGTTGTTCAGTCGTATATGACTCTTTGAGACCCTAGGGGCTGTAACTCATCAGGCTCCTCTGTCCATGGAATTTCCCAGGCAAGAATACTGGGGTGGGCTTCCAGTTCCTTCTCCAAGGAATCTTTCTGACCCAGGCATTGAACCCTTCTCTCCTGCACTGGCAGGCAGATTCTTTACCACTGTGCAACCAGGGAAGCCCATAGGTTATGTGTATGTTGGGATAACTGACCTCTGAAGAAAGTGGCCACATTAGCTGTTTGCTTCCAGGCAGAGTCTCAAATGCAATCACCTGTTTTCTTTTTTTAAGAAAAAAAACAAGATAGGGATTTTAATATGATGAAGTGAAGTTGCTCAGTTGTGTCCTACTCTTTGTGACCCCATGGACTGTAGCCTACCAGGCTCCTCCATCCATGGGATTTTCCAGGCAAGAGTACTGGAATGGGTTGCCATTTCCTTCTCCAGGAGATCTTCCCAACCCAGAAATCGAACTGGGGCCTCCTGCATTGCAGGCAGATTCCTTACCAACTGAGCTATGAGGGAAGCCTCCTCATATTTTATCCTTTTAATATGATTAAAGTGAAGTTAAAAAAAAAATCAAGTGAAACATGGCCTTATAAAAATCTTCCAATTAAGAAAAATATGCAAGTGAACAGGCAAAAAAATCAAATTAATATTGTATAAGGCTACATAAATAAAATTTTGTTCATCATTATTATCTAAAATATTAACTTTTAAAAAACAAAGCATTATTTCTAGGATTTGCTTGATATTTATTTTTTTTTCTTAAAGATATTTTAAATGTAAGTAATGTATGCCAGGTTGAAAATTCACAGTGTTCATTAAGAATGAAATGAAATTTGATTTCCCTCTTACACTCTCTGGTCTCCTGATCCCTGACTTGAAGGGTAATCAATGTTAGCTGTTAGAAAGTCAGCATCTTTAAAGCAAACCCTGGGTTCCTGGTGCTTTGAGCACTTTAGAATCGCGTGGTGGGGCCCACTGATTGCGGCCACCCCAGAGATGCCTGTCTGTCCTCCCATTGTTCCAGTGGAGCAGGGCTTCCTCTCTCTGATTGATTACACTCTGCGAAGCCACATGTTTTCATGGTCCCTTTACTCCTGAGCCAGCTGTCAGGCAGAGAGAAGGTCCCTCCTGGGCACACACTGCTTCACGCCTTTCATGTCTGATTTCCTGAGTACGAAGGCAGGGCTGGTTCCTGCTGCCTGTCTTTTCATCTTTGCTAGCTGTCTTGCCTGTCGGTGTACCCGGCCACTGAAAATGTCCACGGAAGGAAAAGGTTGAACAGTGTTCCTCTGATTGTGCCTGTTTGGCTCATTTTGGAAATTTTACTTAAAAATTTGAACCTTTATCTCTAGACAGTATGGCCACAGGTGCTGTTTGTTGAATGAGTCTTCATATTATGTTTAAATTGGGAATTTTACTATTATCATTGAACAGTCTTCAGATAAGTATGAAATTCAGGTTCGTAGTTTTACCCAAGGCTCAGTTCTGCTTCCTGCAGCACGTCTGTCAAGTGTTTATTCTGCCGGTTCAGCGTCATGGTTCAACAGAAGCCCTGCAGCCTGTGTGAGCTGCACCCAGCGAGCAAGGTGGGCCCGAGTGGAGACACACTTTGTTCGTGACTTGCACTCCTCAGGACTCACTGCCCCTCACCCACCAGTCCATCAGGACTCAGCACAACCATCTTCTCTTCTTGAACCACTTTCGTGCTTTCCCACCCTGACCTGGGTTGAGTTGGGAAGCTTGTGGTCTGGCTTCTCAATGAGCCGGGTGCTCCCCGAACCGAAGCTCCCGGCCTGGTGCATGGTGACAGTAGACCCCCCATCTGCAGAGTGGCTGAGGGGACTGCTGCTGGTCTCTGCAGGAACTTCTCTTCTTTTATTTCTGGTGACTCGGATGACATGGGCCACCGGTTGTGTTTGATGTGTTAGGGGCATGGGAGACAAATGTGCTCTGTGGACCCTTGGCACTGTGAAGGGTAGACCCCTTCCCCCCACCCCCCGAAAGCAAGAGATGAACATAGAGAATCCACTGTGGGTTCTCGGGGAGGGTGGGACCCACACCTCTTAGAAGTGCTGTGTTTGGGGCTCAGTATGGATTTGGTGAACACCTGCACCCGTGCATGAACTGATGTGCGTGGCAGTGGGCACTTCAACTCTGCTTCCACTTCTGGTCTCCCTCAAAGTCCGTGTGTAATCATTAGAGAGCATGGATGTGCATAGGCATCTTCAAGAAACAGCGTGTCCCCCTTCTCTCTCCTGCCACTGTGATGAGTCAGTGATGCCAGGCGTGTGTCAGAAGATGGGCACTTTGATGAGGCTCCTGCCTCCCGCCCCAGTGTGGTGCCCAACCCCCCTCATCCCCTGCCCTGGAAAGAGGCATGGTCTTAATCAGGACCAGCTGATAGCTACCAAAGCTGCCCATCGTGTACAAGTAGGCTTTTTACAGAGCTCAGTAATGGGCTTGTTTCTCCTCTCTTGGAGTAGGCGTGTGTTTGAGGTTGAGAAGGTGGCCAGCAAATTGTCTCATAGGGAGGGGGGAGGGGAGGCAAGCTTGCCCCTCCCCACCTCTGCCCCCTCTGTTTTAGCTCTGGAATTCTCAGGGCTTCCCAGTATCATCAGGATCTCCTGGGTGGCCCCTGGAGCCTGTCAGCTCCATAGCGTTGGGTGGGGGGATGGGGCAGTGTGAAGAGGTGGAGGGAGTCTTGGTAAGTGGGTGGTGGGCTCATGGTAAGTCTGTCGGGGGCCCAGTGCTTCCCTAGGTCTGAAGTGCGGGGCGTCAGAGAGTGTTCTCAGCCTATAAGACCAGCGTCCGCTCAGGATGAAAGTCAGCATGGGAACACCACGTGGCACCAGGCTGGTTCAGGACTTAGAGATAAGACTCCCAGGACATTTCTGCCCTAAGTGGAAGCTTCCTCTTCAGCCCAAAATAAATGCAGAGTAACTAGAGGCAGACAAGGAAACCGGCAGGCCAGGGAGGAGACCGGAGGTTGAGAAGGGTAAGTGCAAAGGTGGAAAGAAACTCTGCACCAGCTTCCTGCCAGGGAAAATATGGTTCTCCATCCGTGCGGGGTGGGGTGGGGGTGGGGGGTTGAGGGGGTCAGACAAACTCCTCGGATGGCTCAGGGAGAAGAGGGAGATGAGATGCAAGCAAAACAAGATGCCTGCAGGCTGAAGCAGAGCAGGGGGCAGGCCAAGCAGAAGGGAGGAAGTGGGTCTACTTTCTAGGGAGCATTGGGCCCTCCGTTTGGCTTGGCCCTTCCCAGGTGGCACTGGTGGTAAAGAACCCACCTGCCAATGCAGGAGACATAGAGATGTGGGTTCGATCCCTGGGTCAGGAAGATCCCCTGGAGGAGGGCATGGCAACCACTCCAGTATTCTTGCCTGGAGAAACCCTATTCTTGCCTGGGAAATCTCATGGACACAGGAGCTTGGCAGGCTACAGTCCTTGGGGCCACAAAAATTCGGACATGACTGAATAACTAATACTTCCACTTTTTTCATTTTTTCTTTTGCATTCTGTGGGGCACAGCTTGGGAAACACTGGATTAAGACACTGTCCTGCCCATCATGGGTGTGCATACAGCACTATTTTCACAGTGTCTGCGGGGCAAACAATCTGAGTGTTTGGGGTGGATTTGTACCCACTGTTTCATCAGCCTTGCCTGGAACCCACAAAATCCTTTTGCAGGATGGTTTCCCGAGATAAGAATGTGGCTAGTGGCCATGGACAGAATGTGAACCAGTTCTGCATGAAAGCACCATCCTTAGCCCCAACTTTGAGACACTGGTTCTTTAATCTTCCTGATTCCAGTATTAGCAGGTAGTGGTGGGAATGCTCCACAGTCCTTAATTTAAAAAAATTTTTTTTTAAGATTTTTATTTTGATGTGGAATTTTTAAAAAGTCTTTATTGAATTTGCTGCAGTATTGCTTCTGTTTTATTTTTGGTTTTATTTTTATTTTTTGGCAGTGAGGCATTTATAATAAAGCTCTGACCTTGGAAATGATTTACTTTATAACTACAGTAGGATTGATGGTGGCCCTGTCAAGAGCTCCCTTCCCTGCCTTCCCCAGTGGCTCCTCAGTGGGGAGGGAAAAGGGGCAGAGAGTCTTGGAATTGCTCACCTGAGGAGCGTTTCCTGCCTGTACAAGCCAAGCCTCGTGTATGTTGCAGCTGAAAGAAAGATTTAGAATCGTCATTCAGCCTCTAACAGGGCCACTAAGAATAGGTCCTCACACTGGCAGCGGCACCTGGGCGTGACTTAGACACGCACATTCTTGGACCCCCAGAGCCAGCGGCAGACCCTGCATCCCTGGTGCGGACCCTGCTGCTGTGTTTTCCCAGCCCCACCCGCTGGGTTCCCATGGAGTGGCACTGCCCTGGACCCATGGTTCTCAAAGCAGGGTCTCCTGGACACAGCTCCAGACTCACCCTCAACCTTGTTCAGAGCCACTCAAATTCTTAGTCCTTGGGTGTTGACAGGAGGCAGTGGGCATGCTCCCTGGGCCTTCCCAGTGCTCAAGGAATGAATCTATAAAGTCATCCATTCTCCGATGTGCGTTTCTGGGGCTTGGAAGTAAAAAGGAGCTGAAAAGGTCGCTAAGTGGTTAATAATAAAAGCTCACCAATCTTCCTTGCTGAAGATTTGAGCTGTGGCTCTGGACCTGGGCCCAGGGATGTTTTAACAGCCCTCTAGGCGGATGGACTCTCAGGTTCAAGAGTCCCTAGAATGCAGTTACCATCAGATTCCCACATGCACACGGTCATGCTGGGCAAGAAGGCGGCCTTATTGCAGCCTCTGCCTGCGGGCCTGAGGTTGACTCCAGGCAGCTGCCCGTCTCTGCTGCCCCTTCCCCTGATAGCAGGCCAAGGGTGCTGCTGGGAGAGGTATTCCACCCAACGGCAGTAACGTGCTCACTTGGGCTCTGGTGGAGAAGATGTGGTTTTGAAGTGGGGGCGTTTCTTTCTTCACCTTTTCCCTAGTCCAGCCTTGATGCAGCCCCAAGCCAGCCCTGCACTGGGTCCTCAAAAGCCGGCAGTCAGAAGGTGGAGGCCTGGAGCTGGCCTGCCCTCTCCGCATGCCCTGGGCTCAGCCGGTCTCTCTGGTTCCCGGAGGCTCCTCCTTGTCTCTGAGTCAACAGAGGCCCTTGAGCTCAGGCTCCCAGGGAGGCTGCTCCTCGATTTCTTCCAGGACTCTCTGTGGGAGTCCAGGCTTACAGATGTTTTTCTCCAAAGGTATCCAGGCCTTTGCTGTGAAGAATTCGGTAAACATGGAGAGGCTCGATGCAAGAAAGGTGAAGATGGAAGAAGGTAAAGCTCAGGTCTTCACAGCGGGCGGGGTTGGCCGAGGTTAGGGGGTGGTGGGGGCGGGGGAAACGCTGAGGTGGCCGTCCTTGTCACACTGGTGCGAGGATCTGGTGGCTTGGAGAAACAGAAGGGGCAGGTCTCTGGGTAGTTTCATCTCTGTCCGGTACAGGGGATGCCCTAACCCGCAGGACCCTGGAGTTTTGCGTCTGCTTTGGGCAGGCAAGGACGGGTGGTCACGTCTGTGCCTGGAAGCTTGGGTGCTCTTCTTCTAGAGCGAGGTGACGTCACGCATCCTGTCTCCCCCCCAGGCACAGTGACACCCTTGCTGGGACCTGGACCTTCCACGATGCTCTTCCTCATGGCCCTGTCTCCGAGGAGCTCTCGTTTCCCCACAAGGGAGCCTGAGAATCACTTTAGAATCTGCCTCTTCTCTTGAGTTATAGTGCTTTTCACTGAATTCAGGCTGGAGATGGCAAGATGAACCTTTTAAGTCCCCTGCTTCTCCAACTGATATCAAAATGACCAAAGGATTATAAAATTAGGGCAAGTAGGCAACACCTGAGGAAATAGGGGAGGAGAAGCTGCGGGAGGGAAATTTGAGGCCCTTCTTCTGGACCAAGTGAAGCTGCAAAGGAAAGAAAGAAGATCTGACCTGGAAGGACTTGGTATTCACGGAGGGATGGGCTGCTTGGCAAACTAATGGGTAGATTTTTCAGTAAAGCTCCCCCCACCACAGACACCCAAAACTTCTGGCCAGCAGCTAAAGTGAAAAGCTTATGTACGTGTGAGCCTGTGAGACTTGAGTTCAAACCCACCATGTGCTAGTTGAGCAGGATGGACAGCCTTGGGCTTGTCCTCTCTTAAAGGGAGATGACACCCATTATCAGGTGTAACAAGGATTAAATGAAAAAGGCAGTGAGACTCAGCCAAGATGTTCATAGTTGCTGTTCACCGATTACTCTGTGCCAGGTACTGTGCTAAATAAAATCCTTACATATATTGCTTCCTTTAATCCACAAGAAAGCTCTTTGGGGTTGGTCTTTTTCTAATCATTGCTTTACACACAAAGCAGTTGAAGTTAAGGAGGGTCAGAGACTTGCTCGAGATTCACAGATAAGAAGAGAGGGTGGAGAATGAATTTGATCTCAGATAGTCCAAGTGCAAAGCCCATGCTTTCAACCCCTGAGCTACACTATTATAAGTCCTTGACCTATATTACTTTATTTCATCCTTCCTATAGCCTTATGGTAACCATTTTTACTGGTGAAATGACACAGGTTTATAGGTTAAACAATTTGATGTATGCAAAGATTTGAAACCAAGCCTGTTGGACTCCAAGGTCCCACTCTTGACTATTGTTTTCCTTAATTAATATACTCTGTGGAGTGTCATTCTGTTTCCCAACTTTACAGATTTTCCAGTAAAGTTCCCCCCACCTCAGACACCCAAAACTTCTGATCAGCAGCTAGAGTGAGAAGATTATGGATGTGTAAGCCTGTTAGACTTGAGTTCAAGCATTTTATTCCCACTGAATACAGGGGGTGGAAGGGCTATCACACCTGATGGGGGGAAATCCAAACTCTGATTCCTCTGACGCCTAAAGATGGAACCATTGCCGCGGTGCCTCTAAATTGCCCGTGTTTCTCTTTGCCAGTAGAACTCACTGAGAACATCGGGCTCCCAGTGAATCTGCTTGAGAAACACGACCCATGGCCGGCCTATGTCACGTACACCTCCCCGATGGTGAAGAGACTCATAGAGAAGAGCAAGGCCAGAGAGTTGGAGTGCCTGCAAACGGTGGAGGAGAGTCGGCGGGTGGGTAAGCAGAGCAAGCCAGCCAGCCTCATCCAGCTGAAGAGGAGGAAGTCTTCCAAGTCCTCGGGCACCGCCACCTTCAAGGACCTGAGGTCCGAGACCATGCTGTCTGTGTGGGGCCCCCTCACCATGTCGGCCATGGGGCCCCCGGGGGTCTCAGAGCCCCTCCACCTGCACTCAGACTCCAGGGCAAGTCCCACCACCAGCTACAACAAGATCATCTTTGCCCGGGCGCCCACCATGAGGATGCTCCCTTACACGGCCGGGCGGCCATCGGAAGTGTTTTGCCTCTAGCCAGAATCCCTACAGCCGACCCCGAAGCTTGTATGGCAATTAAGCGCCGTTTGCCACACATTGTGTGGCGGCCCTTGCATTGGAACTTACCCTTGCTGGTGCAGAGGTTGGCTGAGATCAGCCCCACGGGATGGGGGCTGTGGGTGGGCTGGTGCGCTCGCTCTGGCAGTGCAATTAAGTGGGCCTGGGAATGCCAGGCTCCGGTTCCTGGTGTAGATGCTTAGGACCCAGCTGGGGATGAATCAGTTCTGGTCCAGGCAGCAGACAGAAACCACACCAGAGAGCAGGCCACTGAAAAGGCAGGAAGAGGGTTCAGAGGGCGTGGAGAGACACCTACAGGAAGCAGCCTGGGGCATGCACCCAGGGAAGATGCAAATATATTAAGCTAGACGCTTGGTGATGGGCAGGTGGGCTGATCTCTGATTCCTGAGGTGGGCTAACGAATGCTTCTCAGCAGACGCTGGTGTCCTGAGCTCGGAGGATAGCCCTGTGGGGTGGCACCCCTGCCTCTTGGCTCATGGACGCCCAAGCTTATTCCAAGTGTGTTGGGAAAACCCAAGAGGATCTCAGATGATGTTTCTGGAAGGAATTGACACCGCCCAAATGAATGAGTATTGCTGAGGACAGGAAGCCAGCAGAAACCAAATCTGGAGCAAGTCTCTTCTCCCTCCTCTAGTCTTGATGCTCCCTCTGGCTCTCTTGATAGGCAGAACCTAACTCGGAGGGAAATAGAAATGTGGTTTGCAGCAACCCAAACCCTGCGTCTTGAAGCAGAGTGTGAAAGGATGGACTTAGACCCAGGGAATTAAGCTTGAGTCCCTGCCCAGTGGGTTCCAAGAAATCCCACCTTGCTGTCCCACTTGGTTCCTGAACCTGTATTGGGAGGTTTCCTCCTTAGTGGGGCTTACAAAGCAGCTATGGGGGTCCAAGTGTCCGCTGCTGAGAGCTGGGGGATTCTGGCCCCTGGACTTCTCTGAGGCTTGTGAAGCAGAGCTGGCGGGGAGACAGTTCTGGCTGGACCCCAGCTGTGCTTTGTCAGACAGCTGAAATCGGTCCACCCATGCTTGGGCTGTTCCCAGCTGGCCTCAGAGCAAACGATGCTGTCCTCAGTCTGGAGGCAGACATACTATGTGTTTAGTCACAGAGGGGACCCAATGTGACAGGCAGACCACCCAATCTCAGCTTTGGGGCTCCTGCACCGAGCGTGGCTTCACTGATCGCATCTCTCTTCTTTGCCTCACCCAAGTGTCTGTGCTTGTGTTAGTGAAACAGTTAATACTCACCCAGCTTCTCACAGAGACACAGAAGATGCAATGAATTAGTTGTTGGAAAAGGTGAAGCTGCCCTGAGAATGTGCCCTCTCCACCCAGGAGCCCTGCAGAAACACTTGGCTGCCGTGAGCTGTGTAGAGAGCTACATAAGTTAGGAGCTCCAGATCTGTGCCTGGGTCTGCAGCTCTTGGCCAGAATGAATTCTTACAAAAATAATATGATTTACAGTGAATCTGAATGACTGTTTTTTGGGTCCACAGAACATTTACAGACATGAAAGCAAGGATGAATTCCCAACAAAAAATTTTCTTTTCTCTATCCCTTTATGGGAGCTGATAGCTAGAGTATACTTGGGAAGTGATGGATGATAGATTTTCATTGTGTCAGTGTTTGCAATTTCTTTCCATTCCTTTGAAGGCAGAGTTGTTACATAGTGTTTTGTTTTTGGTGGCTGTTGCTTTTTAAATTTCTAGGTGTTTCACAGTTTTTACAAATACATACTCTCTAAATGAATGGTTGTTTTATAGATAACATTGCTTAGATTAATTCTCAGACTGTTATAACATACAAGCAGGAGCTGAGCACACCAGCACCTTACACTGTGATGAGAATGCCTTGTGTCTGTGGCTGTGGTCCAGACGCGGTGGCTTCTGGGGCTGTTTTAAGAGAGAAAAACTCTTAATTGCTTTGAAAGGGAGGAGTCTGTTCAAGGCCAAACTGGGTTCCTAGGCCCAGCCACTTCAAGGACTTGCCATGTTGACTTGAGGACGGAGGAGGCTGCCTGGAAGGGGTTCTCCTAGGGAGGCAGCTGATGGACGGAGTAGCTGGACCGGTGATGAAGCCTCCATCACTGGAGGAAGGATGGTGACCCTGAGGTATCCAAGTGGCTGTTGCTTAAATTTGTCTCCAGGCCCAGATGCCTGACTGGAGATGGGGGCCCTGGAGCTGAACTTGTGCTAAACTCGTGGAGGACTCTTGCTGAAATCCTGAGAGGCCCTGAAGTAACGACAAAAAGTTGGGGAGAGACTTCTTGATGTCACAAGGCCCCCACGTGCAGGTCCCCGCCCTGGGCGTGGACACGAAGCTGTGGGTCTGTAGAGCCCAGTAGATGCTTGGCGGGACTGGACTGGCTTTGTTCATAAAGCTGGGAGACTTCCCAGTGCTCCCAGGGCCCGGAAGCAGCCTTCCAGCTGCCTGGAGTCGGCCCAGCAGGCGGGGCTTGGAGAGGAATGTGGATTCTTCCGAGTGCAACCTCAGCCGCCTTCTGAGTGGAGGGCCTGGGGAGCTCAGGTTCCTTTGGATGTGCGGACTCACAGCACACTGGAGTCCTGGGAGTCCACAGCCCATAGCTGCCGCCTCTTTATCTCCACAGCATCTGGAAAGTTCTGTTTGGCAGGGAGCTGTTTCGTCTCCCACTCTGGCTGGTGTGTGAAACACCGGAGTGTATCTTTTGTTAGCCCTTCTGTGCTGCTCAGTAACTAAGGACCCCTCTGCCTCTGACACGTTGAGTAGCTGTTTTTGAGCAAATTCTCTGGCTCCCGTGCACCATATGGTTTTTGTCTATTTGCAGATTTCACAGTTCGTGTTTCAACAGTTGATGTTTACCTTCAGCTGAGCCTGTGGTCCTTGCCATTCAGGGGTTGGGAGGGGTGGGGGTAGGGAAGGTGGGAAGTAAGGACAGACAATCTGGCAGTTCCTGGAGCTGGGATGTGCCAGCCAGATGTTTGGGGGTGGCCCAGGGATCCTCCAATTGGAAAGGGAGGCCAGGGCGGGGCCTAAGGCCAGGGGCTTAGTGGAGCCGTGGACTTAACTGACAGCGTGCGTGATTACAAATCCTTCTGGTCCATTAGGGGGCCTGAGGGCCTTGTGTGGGAGGCACAAATGCCTCATAGTCCCCTTAGTCTCTTTTTCAGGAGAAGAAGTTGCTCAGTCGTGTCCGACTCTTTGTGACCCCGTGCACCGTAGCCTGCCAGGCTCCTCAGTCCATGGGATTCTCCAGGCAAGAATACTGGAGTGGGTTACCATTTCCTTCTCCAAGGGATCTTCCCGACCCAGGGATCAAACCCAGGTCTCCCTCATTGGAGGCAGACGCTTTTAACCTCTGAGCCACCAGGGGCAGAGATAAAATAATGGGCCCCCTGAGGTAGGGGTTTGGATCCCTGGGCCTTGGTGGGGGCCCTGGGAGGGAGAGGGGACACAGCCCAGGAATCCCAACCAAGGACCAGCCCCACGTCCCTGGAGACAGAAAGCCAGCAGCAGGAACCCCAGCCCTGCAGCCTTACTCCGTGTGTCCACAGAGGTGGTAGAAAAGATTGTAAAGTGCTTTGTGGGATGTGGGTGCACCCTTGTTCCTGTCCTGCCCCTGTGGCTCCAGTCACTCCTAGAAGCTTCTTGGAATCCACACCCTTCTGGAGTGACGGGCATGTATACAAAACCTGCACCTTATCAGTGATGAGACTGAATGAGTGCTGGAGGGGCAGTAAACAAGGGCTTGGGATTTACCAGGATCCAGTGTTGCTGAGCCTCGGCTAAAGCTCAGATAATCAGGAAATCTTCCCTCTTCCTTGCTCACTACCCTCTTCCCCAGCCCCAACTCTCACCAGGGACCCAAAGCTTCAGGCACCTGCCTTCGTTCTAAGTTGCTTCAGTCGTGTCTGACTCTTTGCGACCTCATGGACCATGGGAGCGTGGCCTGCCAGGCTCCTCTGTCCATGGGATTCTCCAGGCAAGAATACTGGAGTGGGTTGCTATGCCCTCCTCCAGGGGATCATCAGGGAGTGAACCCATGTCTCTTACATCTCCTGCATTGGCAGGCGTGTTCTTTACCACTAGTGGCATCTGATTAGGTACTTGGAACTCACACTTTGGTGCCCTAAACCACTGAGGCATGGCTGGGCGTATGCAAGGGGCTCCCTCTGGGGCATTGGGATGGGCATGGGGGGCAGACAGGGGATGCAGAAACATCCCAGTTTTAGGTGGAGCCCACCCCTGCCCTCATATTCTGTGCCTTGGTCCCGACCATGATCCAGTTTCCATATGGGACAGGCAGGATAAACAGTGACGTGGAGATGACCTTGGACTCAGTGCCGAGAGCTCCATCTCTCCTCCCAGGCTCTCTGTCCCAGGGCAAAGAATTCCCTCCCCACCCAAGGCCTTTCTAGGAAGCTCCTAGTTCTGAGGGCCCAGCAAGGTTCCAGGTTCTAGCCACCCAGTAACCTCCATCATTTTTGGTAGACAAGGCAGGCAGGAAGCTTCTGCATTTCAGACAAGTCAGAATGGTTTTTGTGGGTCCGCCAGTCGGGAGGGGTGTTGCAGAGAGACGAACCGGTCCCAGGGAAAGTGACCACTGGAAGGACAATTGCCCTGTGGGCTCTGAGTGCACCAGGCCTTCTGTGCCCACTTCTGTGTGTTCCTGCTTGTCCAGGTCCATTCACTGCCTGGAGGCTTCTGTCTGTTGTCCTGGCTAGAAGGGAGCCCTTCTGGGACTGGACCCAAGCCCTCAGGGCCAAGTCCTGGCTATCTTCCCTGTACACAGGTCCCCTTCCCCTGTCTTCCTTCTCTTCCTCCTTGTTTTCATCACTGGCAGTCCTGCTGGTGTGTCCTCAGGAGGGCCAGGTGAGCTTGGCCTGTGGCTTTGACCCTCAGGGTCAGTGCCGGGCATCCTTTTGGAAGGCATCCACTTCTCCTTGTGAGTGGCTTTACCAGAAGCCAATCCTTCATGGCCCATTCCTCAGGCCAACTCACCTGCCGCCGGACCAGCTGAGCTGGGAAGGAGGCTCTGAAAGTGTCATGAGAGCCAGACAAGGTCAGCCGTGCTCATGGTCATCTTCCCAGAACACGGCCCATGGCCTGGCACATGACTGGAGCTCAATTACAAATAATTTACAACAGCAGGTCCAAACACCTGGAACAGAATGAATTGCTATGTGGTGGTATCTTTTGTAATGTCCAGAGGCTGGAGAAACCACTTGGCCAGGGTTGTGTAAAAGGTTTGAGGCAAGGGGCAGGGAGCTTTGCTGGAAAGCTCCTTCTGGTCCTGATGGTGTGATTCAAATAAAGGATCCAGGTGGTACCCTGGATGTGTCCTTCCCTGAAGGACATGGAGGAGCAGCAGGCAGTCTCTCAAAATTCAACATCTAGTTACTCTGTCCTCTTAAAATGACCAGCCCATGCCCGTCTGATGGAACTCCAAGTTAATGTGTTTTCTCCATCCTTTATCAGACTTGACTTGACTTTACGTTGCTCAGTCGTGTCCGACTCTGCGACCCCGTGGTCTGTAGCCTACCAGGCTCCTCTGTCCATGGGATTTTCCAGGCAACGGTACTGGAGTGGATTGCCATTCACAGACCTAACACCATCTCTTTTTCTGACGTCAGCAGCAATGGGCACCCGACAAATATGTGCTGGGTGCTGGCTTGTGCCAGGGACCCCATGGGGGCCCAGCGTGAGCGCGGCAGACACTCAGTCTTCCATCTGGCGGTGCAGACCCTGGTCTGTCACCCTTGCATGTTACAGAGAAGCTTGGGGTTTGTGGAGCGCTCTTGCTTGAAGCACCTGGTGTGTTCTCCCCAGGCTCATGAGAAAGGGATTAGGGAAGAGGCAGGATTAGTATCAGGACAGCTGCTTATAAAAAGGGTTGAGGTCATGTCGAAGTTTTGGCCAAACTGAAGTTTGGCGGCCTGGTGAGTTTTTTAAACTTTGGCAAGCTGCCTTCAGTTTACGCTTACCAGGCTGCCGTGTTTGTTTCTGTAGCACCATGGAGCTGTCCCCAGGCTCGGGAGCAAGCTTTGGGGCGTAGCCGCTCTCTCCCAGCCCAACCCCTCGCAGCAGAACAGAGGCAGCACCCGCGTCTGCAGGCTGCTCGCCCTAGGACTCTTACCTCTAGCCTTCCTGGCTGGAGGGCTGGGGCTGGGCGAAGCAGCTTCAGATGTGGGGGGCCCTCCAGTGTCTGTAGTTTCCCCACCGGGTGGTGGTCAGGTCCAAGCACTTAGCTTCTGGGCCCCTAGGCACATGAGCCTCACCTGAACTTCCCCACGTTTCAGAGCAAAGAAACCAGGTCTGGCTTTCCATGGTTTCTACCTGCCTTTCTGGGTTTTGGGGGACCCCTCTGTAGACCAGGGCGAGGGGTGTCCTTTAACCAAGGGACGAGGTGTTGTCTCTGGCTCCACCTCGTCGTCGTCCTGGTCATACCTGCAGAGCCTCCTTCTCTGCTTGTGTCTCTCCCTCCCTTTTCCTCTTTCCTTTCCATCTGATTTTCATTGTTTTTTTTTTTTTTTTTTT